>VDFB02005659.1:0-97772 GCA_007258455.2 Sequoia sempervirens | reverse complement strand
AAAAATTTGCAGCCTTTTGTTATAGCATTTGTAATATTTGCTTTGGGTGGAATATCCAAGAAATATTTCATCACATCTAGAGTCAAAGCTTCCCAAATTATCCTCTTCTCTCTTGATGTAGCACTTTTACCAAACACTTTGAAATACTTAACAGATGCAAGTTAGCCATACCATAGTTCATAAGGTGTTTTCTCACTGTTTACTCTCAACTATACTCTATTCAAATTATATAAAATTATATGTACTGGATCTCTCTAGATACATTAGGAAACTTAGCCTCATTTAGAATTGTTCTAGCCATTTCTTTAACTGTTCTATTCCTTCTCTCAACAACTCCATTTTGTTGTGGAGTCCATGCTGTCAAATATTATTTTTTAATATTACGCTTCTCACAATATTTAATGAATTCATTTGATGTGAATTCACCACCTCTATTAGATCTTAAGAATTTGATCCTTCTGCCAATCTCCTTCTCAACCATAGCTCTAAAGATCTTAAATATTTCAAATTCTTGAGATTTATCCTTCAAAAAGGTTACCCAGGTCATTCTTGAATAGTTATCAATTAGTAACATGAATTAACATTCACCTTTCAATTATCTTGTCCTTGTGGGGCCACAAAGATCAGTATGAACCAATTCCAAGGGCTTTGTAGTTGCGTACTGTTTTGTTTGAAATCTGAATCTCCTTTTTTTTCCTTGCTAACATTCCTTACAAGCAGTGTTTACTGGTTTTTTTATCTTAGGCATGTGTCTTACCAGTCGTTTTGAGATCAATTTTACAAGATTATCAAAATTTACATGGCCCATTCTCCTATAACATAACCAACTCTCATCAACCTGCCCTATCATGAAATTTTCTCCATTCACTTCATTGACATTGTAGAGGTTGCTTTCAATCCTTATTCCCTCAACAACAACTTTTCATGATTTTTTGATTTTGTATCCTTCAACATTAAACATAACTTTATAACCATTGTCACACATATGACTGAAACTTAGTAGATTATGCTTTAACCCTTCTACATAAAGGACATCACTTGTAGCCAATTTTCTATAAATTCTCAATGTTCCCTTACTATGGAGTCCTAGAACAGTGTTATCACCCAAACTGACTGAACCTTGCTTACAACTCTTTACCTTGATGAACTTGCTTTTATCTCTATTTATGTGTTTAGAGAAGCCACTATCTATTACCCACACATTTTTTTTAATTTTTGGCATGAAGTGATGTTTGTGCAATCATTGATTGTGTGGGTTTTTTTCTTTTTCCTTCCACACCTTCTTGGGTTTCTTTTCTACCTATCTTCATTCTTTTCAAAGTTTTGTGAACCTTTGTTCACGCTAGGAGACATGGTTTTCTTTTTAATTTGCATTTTTGGTCTTACAAAGTTTTTTTTACAATTCTTAGCTATGTGACCAAAGTTATTACAATTATAGAAAATCTCATTCATATCCAACAAAGGATAAAATTGATTTCTAATCACAAATTTTGTTCTCCTTTGAGAAAAAAACTCGACATTCACATACCTTATGACCAAACTGATTACAAGTATAACAATAACCATAGAAAAATGAAGAATACCTAGTCATAATTTCTTTGAGCAAGATGAGGAGGTCTTCTATGCTTTGATTTCTTCAAATATCTCACCCTAGTGAAACCATCTGCATCAACTCCTTTTGAGTTCTACTTCTACTTCAAGTTATCAGGGATTGATTGGTTATTCATATCTACTCCAGCCTTCTTTTCTCCATCAACTTTCTTTATATCGGATTTTTCATTCTTAGAGGCATTCTCTTTGTAAGCTTTCTCATCCTTTATACCAATCTTTTCTTCAGATTTGAATTTATCATATAAGTTTGTAGATGCACTAGTACTAGGACTCTTTCCTTTGTCAAATCCTAAGCCAAAATTTTCCCTTTTTGAAGGATTTTGTGAACTAATAAATTCATCAAGTATTTCAGATCCACCCTTTAGCTTCAAACCTTTATCAATCTATTCTTTAGCCTTTTCTAATTCTTTTCACAAGGTCACTATTTTTGCTTCCGACTTTTTGCACTCATTAGATTTAGACTGTAGTTCAAATTTGACTACATATTGTAGAGATCAAAAATATACTGATTGACATCATGCATCTGATCCTGACTTACTAACATCGTTTCTTCCTAAATCATCCCTCGGTTTAACCGTTTAATCAAATTCCCCTATCTGATTAAATTCATCAATATTCGTCTCTTAATTAAATAAATCGTTTTGTCTGATTAAGTCACTTTCTCTTGTTAATTAAATCAATCCATCTGATCTAATTATCCCTATTTAATTAAATAATCAATTTATTTGATTAAATCTCCAAATTCTATCCATTAAATTAAATAAATTAAAACCTTATTTGATTTAATCTAACACCATCCCTTTTGATTAAATAAATCAAAATATTTATTTAATTAACCTCTTATCATATTCCTCTCTTATCTAATTTAAATAAATCCATAAATTTGAGTCAAATAAGTCTCATCATCTAATCTCCTATTAAATTAATTAACCCTTGATTAATTTAACCTCATTTCATGTCACATCCTCTGGATAATGCAAGGTGCACATGAAAATAGATTTAATTCATTTATTAAATCCCTATTTTCCCTCACATGGCATCTTTTGGAATATTCTCTCAATTTGAATTCAAAAATTCCAAGTCAACATGTACATCCAACAAGGCATTTAAGATCTCTTACATGTCCTTTGCCAAAATCCTTTTATCTATTTGTTGGTGCAAGAACGGTCGTTCTGAAGCCGCCCCACACTTTTACGGTCTTCTAGTAGAGATGGAAAGCATGCCATGGGAGTTTCATGGGTGTTGATGCTTGGCTGCCCCATATAAGTGAGTGCCGTGGAGGGGAGCCAGTGGGGTCAAGCATCTAACCATCCACTAGAGATGAGCGTAGCTGGACTTGTCCAAGTGGGAATCCAACAAATATTGTCTTACACATCCATAGGATTGTACTTATTCTTGGGTTACAAAATGCATTGCTTGTTCGAAAACACCATGGAAACAAACACTTAACATCATCCAAATTTCAAACCCTTTTGAGGACAAATACAATTGACCCAATCCATATGTTATTGCTTTCCCTTGGGATTTAAATCCTTAGAGGTTCCTAAGCATTGGATTATATCTCAATTTGTCTCCTTAAGTAAACAATAGGAAAACCCCTTGCCTTAAGTTCATTAAATTTCCACATAACATATCTTGTGGGGTTTGAAGAAATTAAGACATTGGACATCCTAGTTTGAAAACCTAATTGAAGAAAGTGTTTTTAGTAAAATAAAGACATTAAGCAAAGCTAAACAAAATGAACTTTCATATGTGTTGAAGACTCCAAAATCCCAAAAGCAAAAATCATTGATTGGAAACATGAATGTTCAAATGAAATCATTTCTTGGTTACAAAGGTCATTAGGAAGCATATGCATGCTCTTCAATACCTAGATCTAGACAAACAAAGTGTACCTTTTTAGGTTCATCTTAGGATCAAAACATATCAAAATATTTCATCCATACATCAAAACAAAATTCACCTCATCATCACCTTTTGATAAATCTTGAAATCATCCTTGATACTAGGCTTTATGGCAAAATCCAACCCATCATCAAAATCATTGAGACAAAATCCTTGAGAACATTATCAAAAACACCTTTGGCTAGGTATGTGTAAATGCATCCTTTTGCATATGCTTAGTCAAAGTTATCAAAAAAATCATCTTGTCTAGCTTAGTGTATGTAGATGAATCCTTCTCCATATGCTTAGTGAAACAATCATCTTGTTTGAATAGGTGTGGGTAGATGCATCCTTCTCACACATATTCAAATTATCATCCTTTGGACAAAGCTATCCCTTAGATCATCATCCAACATCTTAGGGTCTTTTTGTTCAAATATCCAAATCAAAATCGAAAAGTCAAGGACAAAATCTCAAAATCCAAAATCAAAATCCATAAGTCTTAAAAAGCCTAGTGTCTCATTCAAGATTTATCAAAATACCAAAACATTCATATCATTCATCATCATATCATCAACCTTTGATCCTCAAAAGCATCTTAAAAACTTTCACTTTGGGACATAAAATAGAGATTAATCCAAAGAATCAAGAGATTTCATCTCCCATATTCTTGATCCTTGTTTTATGGTCCAAACAAGATATCAATACAAGAAGAGTATGGAAGCCAACAAAGAAACACCCGCTTCAAGTGACCTTAGCCAAACCAACGTAGAAATGAATCCAACAGAATCAAGCAACCCATTGACTCTCTCATCATCACAACATCCCCAAGAAGAAAATCAAGGAGAGGACCTCGCTTTCAGAATGTCTCGTGAAGAAATGGCAGAAATGCTCCAAAATCTAGACAACCATAGAATCATCAACATTATGATGAGACTTAACCCTTCATTGTACATGCTTGAACTAGCAAAACAAGAGGCCAAGTTGCCATCAGATTTTGATGTAAGTACTATAGTGGATACATCTTTTCCACCAATCTCATCCACCATCCCCATCCCAAAACGTCACACAAAACATTCCGTAAATCACAACATCATTTGCTCCAACCCAACCCAATGTCAACAAGGGAAACACATTTCTCAATGCTCTTCAATCACATCCCCTTGTTAATAATCAAAGTTTGGACACAAGCACCACCCTGGAACAAAGCATGCCCGAAAACCCATTACAAAAGAATGTTCCTATCACATTCCATCACAATCCCTCATCATCATGTTTTCACGCAGTACCACAAACACCTCTTCTCACAAATTCACAAGAAGGGGAGATACGTTCGGACTAGGGAGCTTATTCGACACCATGACGTTTTCACAACAACTCACATTTCCACCTCTTTCTCCATTTCCATTATCATCCGTACCACCCCTTGGTCTAGGGTTTCCTCCCCTACCAAGTATCAATCAAACATACATCCCAACCATCAATCAAAGCATTGCACCAAACACTCAAGATTTGTCATTGATATCGCAACAACAAATGACAAACACACAAGCAATGGCAACATCATCAAACACACCTCTCACATCACAAAGCATGATCTCACAAGGACCAATCACATCAATACCATTATCCAACACACAAAATATCAACACAACATCATCATCTACCACCATTCCAAATCCACCACCACCTCCACCACCACCAACGTTCACCACATCAAACCAATTCGGCACAACATTACAAGCCGCTTTTCAAAGAGGATACCAACAAGTCCAAAAAAAAAAAGCCATGCAACAAGCCGCCAAAGTTGCACAAGCTGCAATACAAGCGCAACAAGCACAACAAGCCCAAGCTTTATTGCAACAACAACAACAACAAGCTACCCAAGCTGCATAAGCATTACAAGCACAAAGAGTCGCTCAAGCACAACTTTTATTACAACAACAAGCCACACAAGTGCAAGCCCAAGCTCAAGCGCAATCTCAATACCAAGCACAACAAGCACAAGCACAAGCACAACTTCTTGCACAAGCAACACAATTGCAAGCATATCAGGAAGCATTAAAGCAATACCAAGAGCAACAAGAAGCAGCAAAATTGGCAGCCCAACAACAAGCGTTGTGGGAACAACAACAAGCACAACAACAAGCATTGTTCGAGCAGCAACAAGCGCAACAACAAGCACAAATCCTAGCGCAACAACAACAGGATCAACAACAGGCATCATTCATACAAAAGCAAGTAGAAGCCTACTTCGCTTGACAGAACATGTAGATACCATCAAACAACAAACCGACCAACCCATCCATCCAACCAACAATTCAAACACTCCAAAACACTTTCATCCCACCCCTTGATCCCTAGAATGATGTGACGACACAACTCAGGTTGCTCTCGCAACAAGTGCTCGACCTTCAATCAGGGCAGACAACCAAAATGCAAAGCAACTTGTGTCCCTATCCATTCGATAGGAGCCTAGACATGAAACCATTCCACAAAGGATTTGAAATCCAAAAATTTGACAAATATCGAGGGATGGGAAACCCTAAAGATCACATCAGGGAATTCCAGGTTCATTTTATGGAAGTCGCATATGACGATACGTATCTGATGTGACTATTCCCTAGGAGCTTGGCAGGTCCCGCTATAGAATGGTTCTTGCTTACCCACATGCATTAGAACATTCCAAGAAATCATAGATGAATTCATTAGGAATTACACATGTAACATTACAATGGATGTCAGTCTCGAAGAACTCTCCGCTTTAAAACAAGGAAAGAATGAGTCTTTCGCCTCATTCCTTCAACGATGGCGATCTAAGGCCAATCGGATCAAGTGGACCATGCTAGAAGAACAACAAGTTTGCATGATCATAGCCAACCTTGAAAGCCGACTGTCATTTCATCTCAAGGTTCAGGGAATCACTACATATGAACAATTGATCTCCAAAGCGCTCAGCATCGAAAGAGCCCTTGTGACCCAACTTGTCGAATCAACGTCATATCACGAGCCACAAAACAATCGCCCACCATCAAAATACAATGATAAACCTTGTACATGGGCGAGAAACAAGAACATCACTAATGATGGCATCGTTGATGCCAAGGTGGTCATTAGTGGTCCACGCCAAAATACACCCACACCACAAATCCAAACACAACATCAAAACACTCATCACACAACATATCAACCTAATCACAATCCAATCGTCAACAATCTCAATGACCAAAGGGGACCCCCACAACGTAAAACTTATCCAAAAGGAAAATACGCTATTTTGGGAGAACCATTGGAGGACATAATGAAAAAAATGATTGACGAAAAACTTATCAAACCTCCTACATTTGAAAACTACCAAGAACCTGATGTCAAACCTCTGTGGTATAACAAGAACCAACTTTGTGATTTTCACAAAATCAAAGGTCATAACACGAACAACTGCATGAGACTCAAAAATATCATCCTGGATCTTATCGACAAGAAAATCATAAATGTGGAAACACCCACAGGAAATCAGGATCTTAAAATCTACATGAATCTGATGCCGAATCATGGAAACAAAGGAAATAGAGGTGATAAAGGGAAAGGCAATGTAAATCATGTCTATGAATCTGTCGTTGCCTCGCTAAATGAAGACTGCATGGTCATCACTATCAAGGGCACCCATGCTGAAGATTCTGGAGTCACCACAAGAGGCGGCAAAGTCACCGTTACAAGATCATCCCAACCAAATAGAGTCCCTACATCAAGAGTCGTTCCGTATAGCTACAATGTTGTAGACCAACTCAAAAGAATGCCAGCACACATCTACATCATGGAGTTGTTAAAAATCTCATCAGCACATAAAAAGATCCTTGAGGAAGCATTAGCCTCATCCACTATCCCCGCAGATCTTGATGCGGAGCAATTCCAAGCTATGGTCGAAAATATCATAACACCTAATCTCCTTACATTCTCTGACCAAGATTTCCCCGCCCAACCATCTCACAACCGCACACTTCACTTGGAAGCCATTGTAAACAAAAGCAAAATCAAAAGGGTCTTGGTGGAAGGAGGTGCAGGTTTGAACATCTGTTCTCTTAGCCTCATCAAATAGTTAAAAATATCAGAAGATTCCATCGACAAAGGAAAGGGCATCAAAATCAGAGCATATGATGACAAAGAAAGAGTGTCTCAGGGCACAATTAAGCTCCCTATCCAAGTAGGGCCAACACTCATGGAAACCACATGTCAGGTCTTGGACCTCGAATTGCCATACAATATCCTCCTGGGACGCCCATGGATTCATGCGATGAAAGCCGTAGCATCAACCTTCCACCAATGTGTGAAATTCACACATAATGGACAAGAGGTTACTGTCCATGGAGATCCTGAGCCGTTTTCATACTGCAAGAATCTTGAAGCCAAGTATTACAAAATCCCCCAAGTGCCAAAAAACAATGAGGGACCATCCACACAATACATCAATCCCACCACTCTCGCGTCCACTTCTGCGACAGAGACACCCGCCATTCCCACCATATCCGACATCAAGCTCATCATCCAGGAGGACAGTTGTGGAAGTTATAGGATCCCTAACAATGCTTTTGTGATAGGAGAGTTACCACAATCTCCTAGATCATGAGGAGGCCCACAAGAAAATCAAGCTTCCACATCACAAATGTATCCTGAGGATTATCCCAAATTCACAAGATGGGGAGACCTTGGTCATCAGGTCATTGAAGCAGATCCATCTCACATGTTGTATCAAGATGAAAGACTGGCAGCTAATTTACCAATGGACGAAAGAAGCAAAGGCCTACACATGATGCTTGCAATGGGCTATGACCGAAATCAAAGACTGGGACAAAATGACAATGGGCTCATAGTACATATCATGCCTGAGACGCGAACCATAACAAATCTTGGTCTTGGATGTGCCACTCTGAGAATAACCATACGTGGCTGAAGTCCTCTGGTTAGAGCCACTAATGTTTCTCCTCAGCCGGTACTAGTACAAGTACACTCACCAATAGTCACAGGTAGGGACACACATAATTTTATAACTGAGCCCTATATTAGTAGCGATGATGAAGATACCTTGACCAATCTACCTAGGCTATTTGAAGATACCACCCTGTGTATGATTAGTACCATATCTTTTGAACCAGATAGTCAAAATCATGAGATCCGTTTAGTCTACCCCCAACTGATCGACTATGACCAATGAGGACCACTAGTTCTCGATACATTAAAAAATGATGAAGCACTCTCAGAATTCATGGGATTGAGGGATAACATTCCATATGGAGATCACAAGGCAAGATTTATAATGGAGTTGGACACACATGCATATTATGGGGAAACAATTGAATCCTTCAGTTGCAAAAGTGAGAAACTAAGAATCATATCCAAGTCCTTGAGTGAAAACCACACCGTGGCACTCTTTGACAAGAAAATAGTAAAAAGAAAGGACGTATCCAATGGTGAAAACCTCTCTAAGGCGCCCGAGGATGAAGGATTCAATCTTCCCCTAAGAGCTATTCATCAAGAGAAGTCAACAGTCTTGGCCAAAAAATGCAACCCAGTCAACCTAGGAACTGAGGAGACCCCACATATCACATTTTATGCAGAATCACTATTATCAAAAGAGAAAGAACTCCTAGCAGCATTCCTAAAGGAAAGACAAATAAACTTCGCATGGAGTTATGCTGATATGCCAGGGCTAGATCTAGAGACAGTTGTCCATCATTTAGCAGTGTATCCAGAGGCAAAGCCGGTCAAACAAAAACTCTGAAAAATGCATCCTCAAATAGCCTTATTGGTCAAAATGGAGCTCAAAAAGTTGTTGGATGCAGGATTTATCCCACCAATCGATTATCCAGAATGGGTTTAAAATTTGGTACCTATTTCAAAACCTGACGGAGCCATCAGAATCTGTACGGACTTCAGAGATTTGAACATGGCATGGTGTAAGTTTTTTCTCTACCATCATGCTTAGATTTCCTATTATATTGGCATGGTCTACCCAATAGAACATGGCATGCAACCATGGGTGTTACATCACAAATAACCTCATCTTTTTAATTATCAATCTAAAAATTAATTAAACATTGTTCACTTACAATTCTTTGATGTCATTTTTGTAGCCATAAGACCTTGTATGGACTTGGGTGTTTAATATTATTCAATTTGAGCTTTTCCACCAATTATTAAGATGCCAAATCATTAGTGTTATCCCTATTCACAATTAACTTGTTCCATTTTCCTCTTGATTTACACATATTTTGAAATGAATTCCTTGTTTGTAATCAATGTAAGTGCACAAAGATGTGGGGCCAAAAAGTGGCCACCCTACATTTTTGGTCCCTTATAGACCTAAATGCGAGTGTGTTATAGTACACTAGAATTATAACATGCTCCAAACCATAGTGCAAACACATTATAATGCACTAACTTTATGGTCAATTTAGACCATAATGTGAGAACATTATAACATGCTTATGTTATGGTCAACTTAGACCATAATATAGTGGGGATAAGGTATAGGAAAAGTACTTGTATTTGAAGATCCATGATTCAGAAGGGAAAAGATTACCTTTCTAAGTATGGACACATATTTGTGACTCCCATTACAACACATCAAATTATTTGGTTTTTGAAAATGTTTTTGTATAAGATGTGTTGGAAATATTGGTATTAGTTGTCATTGATGTCAACACTTGGTGAGATTGTTGCACATATGTTTGTGAGATTGTTGTTTGGTATTTATCTTCATTGATATATGATTTTGTTATAATAGTGATGTTGTTGATGTTCATGGTTGAATGTCATGCCTTTTTTAATGACAAGTAAATATGTATTAAATATGGTTTTTGTTAGTACAGATGATATCATGATTATATATTAAGATGAGGATTATAAGCATGTTGATGGTGGAGAGATTTTGTTGATGGTATCTAGTATCTTTTATACTCTCTTTTGTTGTTCCTAAGGAAGTATGTGTTGTTGCAAGGTAGTTCTGACCTTTACAAGTTGGTAAATTTTGTTTGCTATAGGAAGTTGTTGTAAACATTGTTTGGGCGAATGCTTTGCATTCCTCCATTGTTGAAGATTGGGTTTTTTAGTTTTGGTATTTAGTGTCTATGTTCCATGGATGTTGCAATCCTATATTTTTAGGTCACTAGTGTTGTTGAGGAGGTTTTGAATTGTGGAAGGTTGGCTATTTTTTTGGTTGTTTGAATTGGTCTGAAATTTTTTCACATTTCTTTGCATTGTTGTTTCTACTCTTGGGGCTTGGTAGAAATGATATAAGTTTTTGTGTAGTATGTCAATTCAATTTTCATGCAATGAAGTGTTTCACAAGTTGGTCTGATAATTTTCTATCTCTTAGCTATGTATTTTGTGCTTCTAAGTTGAAGTATTCTATTTTGGTTTAGTTTGCAGTGGTTGTTTATGGTATGATAGTGTGAAAGAAGTATTTGGAAGTGTTATTGGATGTTCATGGAACATAATTTTGTGGTCCACATGTCAATGATTGATATTTTTGGTGTTACATATTGTGTTGAGTTGGTTTTTTAGTTAACATGTGGATGTCTTCCTAATAGGTCTTGTTATCTTTCTTGTGTTATGTGCTTGGGGGTATGTGTAAGATTTGATAAATAGCCTAACCAAGGAAAAAATGATTGAAGGAAAGAATATACATAAATAAGAGATGAGAAGTAATAAACTATATTCCTCTCAAGAGAGTGCAAAGATTTGACTAGCTTGAGAATTCTAAAATGAAGTTTACAAAAGAAATGCATTGATTATATAGGCCAATGGGAGAGATCAGATGTAACCAAATTATGATAAGTGTTTTCATCCTATGAGGTATGGCAACTTAGGTCATTAAGGCTCAACAAAATTATCCCTATGTAAACTTAAGCTAGTGTGAAGAGGACCTAAGTGGAGAACTAGCTAGAAAATGAACTAGTTAGATAAAGTACCCCTTTCACACTAACACCCCCCCTTAAGTGCAACATAGGGATAAGTATACAATGTAAAGATACAAATATGGGTCATGGATACTAGGCCTGATGAGGTACCCAAAATACATAATAACCTCTCAACTATAAAAGGAGAAAACCTAGTAGGAAAAAGCTCCTTTCCATGTGAAGTTGAATGAAGTAGGTCAAAGTGACCCTCGCAAAAGAGATTTCTCACACCCCCAAGAGAGATCGAAGATGAACATACTTTCTCTCAGTGAAGGGTTTGGTGAAAATATCTGCAACTTGATCTACCATAGGAAAATAATGTAAATCAATGACCTGCTCCTAAATCAGCTCCCAAAGAAATTGCATGTGGATCTCGATGTGTTTGTTTTATTGATGATGCACCAGGTTCTTTAAGATCTAGATGACACTGTAGTTGTCACAATAGATGATTGATGGCTTCTAAAAGGTGATACCAAGTTTAGTGACAATATTCTAAAGCCAAATAGCCTCATTTGAAGAAAGAGTAATGGCATGTTGCTTCTTGCTCTGCCAATAAATGGGACCAAAACCATAGTGAAAACTATAGTCAGAGGTGGACTTGCGATCATGAATATCACCAACCCAATAAGAATCCATGTATCCAAGTAATTTTGAACTTGTGCTTGTTGCATAGAGAATCACATACCTATGAGTTCCCTACATATAGTGCAAGGTGTGTTAGACAACTTTCCAATGAAGCTTATGGAGTTTCGTCATGAAGCACGAAACAATGCCAACTGCAAAGGAAATTTCAAGGCGAGTATGAGTCAAGTAGATGTGGCTAAAAATAATTTGATGATATAAGGTAGCATCAACTAGTGGTGTGGAACATTTTGCCTCAAGTTTAACTCTAGATTGAAAGAGAATAGTGTAGGCTTATAGTCAACCATATGAAAATGTGACAAAAGATCAAGAGCATACTTGGGATGTGCAAGAGAGATCTTGAAAGAGGTTTGAGTGTTCTCAATATTGAGAGAGTAGTGCAAGAGACCCAATTCAGTTATGGAAAATCTATCATGCAAAGTAGCCTTGAACGTTGTGATGATGGATGAAGTGCTCCCAGTGACAATTAAGTCATCAACATAGAGATCCAAGAAGAGAAAAGCATCCTCCTGTCACAAGCTATAGACATTCAAATATGAGTGGCATCTAGAGAACCCAATGGAGAGAAGAAAGGAGTCCATTTGGGCATACCAAGCCCATGGAGCCTATTTGAGGCCATAAATAGACTTCCTTAGTTTGCAAACTAATGAAGAATCTTGAATCAATCCTTGCGGCTGCTCCATGTGAATTTCTTCATGTAGATCTCTATGAAGAAATGCAATCTTCACATCTATTTGATGTACAACCCAGCCATGTGTAAGAGAGGGGGAGAAACCATGTCAAGGCTCTAGGTTACAGAGAGCTGAGAGTGGAGGACTTCCCTAACTCACCTCACTCTAAAATATTCCTTCAGGTAAGGATCGAGAATGATGAGCACTATAACGTACTTCTACCACTCTATAGACCTTGAACTTAGGTTTGGGCTAGGCAAGCTAGTTTTTGGAGTCAGTGTTGCACCTTAGACAAATATTTTTCTGAGGATGACAACATGGTTTTGGGATGACAACATAGCGCATTGGCACCTCTCTAGTGCATTGGCATTCGTACGGCCAAAAAAGAACAAGTACAACCGAAACTGCCAAAAGACCTACTTATAGCCTAGCTACTTGATTGTGATGGGAAAAACAAATAAGAAAGTACGAGAAATAGAGATGGAGATGATAAAGCAAGCATATAAAGTCTAGGGTGACAAAAACGATCTCACCAATGCACCAGTTCACTAGCTAGCTCCACATGGATGTTCACCTACACACACACAAGAAGGGGAAAATTGTTGGGGTTGTATAGGGCCTGCCTTAGTCAAACCCCCATTTTGGTGTTTCCACCTCCATGGAAAACCAGAAAGAAATGAAGTAGAATATGTGATAAGGGAAAGAAGAAATAGAAAAGAGCACTACAAACAATATTATGCTACTTCTATCAAATCACATAGGAGAGAAGTGAAACGTTACCACTTCCACCCAAAAGATCACTAGCCAATGGAGGAGATATGGACTTGGAAAAGTCACCACAGCCGCAACTGTGATGAAGGGAGGTCTCACAAGACTCCAAGCCCACACTTATATGGCTTGCTTCACACTTGTAATGTGGAGTTGATGGAGTGCTGCTACTATAATGGAGTGTTGGAATGCTACTTGAGAGTGAAGTGAATTCTTAGAATGCTCAAGAGAATTGTGAGAGAGTGCAAGAGAGTTAAATGAATTGAGAATAGATGAATTTGAAGGAAGAATGAGGAAGAATCTGCCATTTGGGTCAGTTGGTTGAAGAGGGACATTACAATTCAACCCTAATCTGGTGTGTAACACCTTTGCCAACTTAAGACGTAGGAATCTGTCAGGGATGGTAGCATGCCGCACAGAAATCTGCGTGCCATGCATTCACCCCCAACAAATATTCTCTCACTGACACAAAGGATAGATGCCAAGTGAATGGAAGGAAGTTGGGTGATGTGGAATTTCTCCTTCATATTTGATTTTCTAAGGTGAGGGCATGCGAAAGGGGAATTTGTGTGAGGGGTGAAAATTCACTCCTATACATTTTTCCCCCAATTTAGCGAGCATGAGTACTGATGAGTGCTTTGGTAAAGTAGATTGAAGAGTTAGTAGGGTTAGAAATTTATACCTGAATCATCGAGGAAGTAGACCATGATATAGCGAGCTCGAAAGTGTAGGACAGGAAAAGGGCTCCATAGGTACTCTCCCTAAGGAGTTTCAAACACAAGAATCCATAGCCTCGCAAAACTATGAAGCTGCACAAACTACACTGAAGGCCCTTAGACCAACAATGGAAAAATCCCACAAGATGAAAGCATCTCACAAGCCTACAGACGTGCACGGAGGCAACCCCCAAGATCTCTCACATGAAGGAAGCCCTGTGAAGTAAGCGTCTTATAGGCCCACAAACCTACAAGGATGCAACCCCTAAGATCTCTAACATGAAGGAAGCCTTGTGAAGTAAGCACCTTATAGGCCTGCAAACCTACAAGAAGGCTACCCCCAAGATCTCTCACATGGAGGAAGCCTAGAGATGTAAGCACCTTATAGGCCTATAGACTTGCAAGAAAGCATCCCCTAATATCTCTCACATGAGGGAAACCCAAAGAAGGGGACTCTACAGAGTCAGATTGGAAAGTGGCTTTACAGGTGCACCTACAAAGTGATATGTTAATCGGTAGATAGAACATGTCATAAAACAAAACAACCACACAATAAAATAAGCGAAAAATCATGTAGACCATCAAAAAATTGAAAGGCTTTCAAAGGGGTCTCTCAGGAACCCTTGAAAAGAAAAGGGGTCCACTCGAGGGATGCATTGTTTGAAAGTGTAACAGAGATTTTTTTTCTCAAATTGATTCATCATCAACAAATTTGAAAGGAAGAAGATACCCCCTCACAAGGGGAAGGTCGAGGCTTCTCCCACAAGAAAATCCTGCTCCCTCCTCGGAGGAAATTTTTCAAGCTCTTTCTTTACAAACCCATGATGAAGGAAACATGTTTCGTTAGGGGTCCAAGTTGTGAATGCGATTTTTGAGAAACTTTGCAAGGACTTTCGAGAAAATATTCATTGGAAACAAATGCATTTTCTAAAAATAAAGGTATCATAGAAATGGCGTTGTCACACATGCGAGGGACAACTCAAGCAAGAAGAGAGAAAGATAAAAAAAGAGCGAAAGAGAAATAATCACAAACATAGGACATAGGGGGATCTAGTTTCGTGGGGTCAGATCTACTCATGCTTATATAAATAATAGGTAACCATAGTGCAAGATGAAAGATCAATAATCCCCACCATATCAAGAAGAATGCACAGAAAACAAAGTAAAAATAAAAAATTGGGTCAACATGGAAGGGAAGCCTAAATGCTCCCAACACTTTGCATCATCCCCAATTTTTTGAAAATCAAACACAAATATGGAAAAATGATGATACTGCAAATAGAAGAAGGTTCACGACACAAAATCACTCCTATATCCAAGCACCAACAAGGGTGACAAGGGTCATCTAGGAACACATAACGAAATCACCGGGGAACACATCACAACACACACATCTAATCTAAAGATAAAGAAGAGGTCGTTCACTTCCCAATCTAGATAATTATAAGGGGAATGAGGATGAGCCTACAGTGGTAGAATATTAAGGGGAGGAGCTTTTGACCCTCCCACAACAAGGGCTAAGGAAGAATTCCCCACGAGGTCTTCTCCAATAGGCTCTTGTGGAGTTACGGTCAGTGACTTTGCGAAGATCAATGACAACAAAACTTCATCCAAAGAGTTAAACATGTACTTTACTGGAGTGCCATGTTGTAACTCAATAGACGGAGAGGGCTATGCTCGAGATTCACCACTTGGCTTACCAAGTGACTCAGGAGCGGTAACAAACTCAGGAGAAGCCAAGACTTGTTCCATCACTAAGATAGAACAAGCTAGCATAGGACCACACTTTGAAGAAGTTGGGCTCCTCTTATACCCTCCATTGCTGGAGGAGCCAACCTCTACCTTTTGCTTCATCAAGGTATGTGAACTCCCCATAGATGAGGCAAGAGGCATAGAGGAAGAGGAGGGGGAGAAAACCATGACAGATACCACTAAAGTATTCGACATATCCATAGGTTTAGGGAATAGTGGGATGTTCAAAAGGGACATCAACAAGGGTAGTTCAAGTGAAGGAGCGATAAACACCCGCACCTTTTTGGGGTCAGGAACACTCACACTCATAGCAGGACTCGAAAGCAAGACTAAACTCGATTGAATGGAAGCAGAGGGGGGGAGAGATGAGGACATAGTAGGAGATCCTAATACAGGGGTGGTCATTTCCTCCTTTTGCAAAGTGGCCTACTTAGTCACTAGAGCCTTTTGCCAGTGCTTGTTTTCAGGCGCAAGGTGGTTACTATGACTCTTCGAGCTAGAGGTCGAGAGCTACAAAGGGAAAAAAGACTCCTGCTCAGCCATAGGGGTGTCCATCATAGCCATTTTTGGTGAAGGGATAAGCTCCTAAATGGGAGTAGGAGGAGAAGGTTGAGAAACAATGGGGGGAGTCAGCTCGAGTGCCTCAACAGTGGGCCTATTCTTGTTTACTACTTTGGGAGTAGAAGCAGTGGGAGGCCATGGAGATCGAGACATAGAGGATTCCCCATGGGGACCCTTTCTTCTACCATATCGAACGAGCCTAGGCTCCATGGGCAGAACAATAACCTCTAACACGAGATGCTTAGGCTTTCACCAAGTAAGCACCATAGAATTCTATCACAACTATGGAGCAAAATCTGATGGTGCCACAATAGGATGAGAGGAATCATTAGTCTGGACAACAAAAGAGGAAGAAGGGGGATCTTGAGAGTGCTTCTCTCCTTCCCTTCTACGTGCCTTGGCGGCATCACTGTTAGCTTTCAAATAGGACCTATGTGAAACAACATAAGGCGATGGAGGGTATCTCACTTTAGGCGTTAAACACCCTTTCTTGTACTTTTGATATGTCTAGTACAAGAGGTCCTTCCTAGGTGGGAGCAGACCAACGGGTGTAGACCAAAAGTAGTCTAAGGAGTAACTACCATGCTCAACTAGCAGTTTATAACCAGTTTTGTGGATCATGTGCACGAAACCCTCATGCATGAATTTCAAACATTTGTGCACAATCGAGGGAACTACATTCATAGCTACTAACCAGGGGATACCTAGCTTCACTTTGAAGAGTTCAGACATTGGGATCATATCAAATAGCAGGTTTATGGATTGAGGTCCGACAAGGACTGACAAAATAATACTACCAAGAGGTGGTACGAAAAGTCCATTATGTGTACAAATGGTTCTTACAGGTGCATCATACCCAAGTTTATGCAAAAATTTAATTAACATGATCTCCTCGGTTATGATATTCACTTGAGATGTCGGGCCAATGAGAACACCTACTACAATGTTTCCATGGATTTGCACAAGGATATAAAGAGGAGATGGTTCTCTATTGAAACCCATCAGCAGGTCTTGCAAGGAAGGTTATACCTAGACTACTACTTGAAGGTTACACATAGGGGATAGGTTGATGCAAAAAAGAGGCCATCATGCACACTAAACGACCCTCTCACAAAGCCTCCCAAAAGGTTTATGATAAGACCATGACCCAACTAAGGCTTCATAACGCAACACCTATGAAACCTTCCAACTACACCTACTAGGGGTCACAGGTTGGGTTTTAAGGAAAATGCCTCACAATGCTCACACCTACAACACTCCTAGAACATGAGGAAAGGAGATTTCAGTATTGTAGGATGAAACCAAAATGGTTCATATCAAGTTCACCAAAAATGTAAGAGAGGGGGACCAACCACATCAAGGATCTAGGTCACGAAGAGACAAGAGTGGAGGGATTCTCTAACTTACCTCACTCTAAAAGATGCCTTAGGGTAAGGATTGGGAATGATGAGCACTATAACATACTCCTACCACTCTAAAGACCTTGAACTTAGGTTTGGGCTAGGTGAGCTAGTTTTTGGAGTTGGTGTTGCACCTTAGACAACTCTTTGTCTTAGGATGACAACATAGTTCTGGGATGACATCCCAGCATGCTAGCATCTCTTTGGCATGCTAGTATCTATATAGCCAGAAAATAGCAAGTACAATAGAAGCTACCAAAATACCTACTTATAGCCTAGCTACTTGATTGTGATGGGAAAAACAAAATAAGAAAGTACGAGAAATTGAGACAGAAATGATAAAGAAAGTATATAAAGGCTAGGGTGATGAAAATGATCTCACCAATGTGTCAGTTCACTAGCTAGCTCCACACAGATGTTCACCTATACACACACAAGAAGGGGAAAATTGTTTGGGCTGTATAGGGATCTGCCTTAGTCAGACCCCCATTTTGGTGTTTTCACTTCCATAGACAGCTAGAAAGCAACAAAGTAGAATATATGTGATAAAGGAAAGAAGAAATAGAAAAGAGCACTACAAACAATATTATGCTACTTCTATCAAATCACAAAGGAGAGGAGTGAAATGTTAGCACCTCCACCCAAAATATCACTAGGAAATGGAGATATGGACTTGGAAAAGTCACCACAGCTGCAACTGTGATGCAGGGAGGTCTCGCAAGACTCCAAGCCCACACTTCTATGGCTTGATTCACACTTGCAATGTGGAGTTGATGGAGTGCTGATGTTGTAATGGAGTGTTGAAATGCTACTTGAGAGTGAAGTGAATGTGTAGAATGCTCAAGAGAATTGCTAAAGAGTGCAAGAGAGTCAAACAAATTGAGAATGGATGAATTTTAAGGAAGAATGAGGAAGATTTTTCCATTTTTGGGTTAGTTGGTTGAAGAGGGATGTTACAATTCAACCCTAATTGGGTGTGTAACACCTCTACCAATTTTCGACATAGGAATTCGTCAGGGAGAACAGTACATTGCCTAGACGTCCACGTTCTGTGCATTCGTCCTCAAAAAATATTCTCTCATCGACATAAAGGAAAGATTCCAAGTGGATGGAAGGTAGTTGGGTGATGTGGAATTTTTCCTTCAGATTTAATTTTATAAGGTGAGAGCATGTGAAAGGGGAATTTGTGTAAGGAGTGAAAATTCACTCCTATACACCATGAGTTGTAGAAATAGCAAGTAGCAAGTGAATGGAGTTCATTTTTGGAATAGGGGAAAAGGTCTTTGTGTAGTCAATTCTTGGTACTTGAGAGAAACCTTTGGCCACAAGTCATGCTTTATATTTTTCAACTGAGCCATCCACTACAAATTTGGTTCAATAGTCCACTTATAATGAACTAGTTTCCTTCCCTTAGGAAGAGGAATAAGATCCCATGTTTTGTTCTACATTAAAGAGTTGTAGTCTCCCTGCATTGTATAATCCCACTCAGCAATACAAGATGCTTCATGAAATGATTGTGGATCTGAAGTTGTGGTGATATAGGAATGTGGAATGTCATGATGTTGTGACTGATTCCTTATATTTGAAGGATCCCTAACAAGAGCGCCTACAAACTCAAGCATTTGGAAATACCAATGAGGCATGGTAGGGGATGGGGGAGGAGATTTTGAACTCTCTGAAGAGGATGATGAAATCACATGATCAACTCAATTACTAGAGGAAGCTTGAGAAAAATCCTCGATGTCAAAATCCTCTAAATCCACTATGGAGGAAGGAAGAATAAAGGATGATATAGAAGAGCTTTCTTGAAATTGCACACTATGCTTAATGAAGAGCTCATGTGTTTCACAATCCATTAGCCGATATCATTTGACACCATTAGGGTGACCAACAAAGACACAAGGCCAAATTTGAGACTCCAAGGCCTTGCACTTCTCTTGAGGAATATGTGCTCATGCTGGGGAGCCAAAAACTCGAAGGTTCCCCACAATAGGTTTCCTACAACACCAGGCTTCAAAGGGACTAATGACCTTTAATGCCTTATGTGGAGCTCTTTTTTTGGATGTGAGCAACACAGTTGATAACTTCTACCCAATATGTAGGTGCAAGGGAATGCGCATGGATCATACAACCGACCATCTCTTTCAGGGGCCATTTTTCCTTAGTGACACCATTTTTTTGTGGTGTGTAGGCAACAGTGTGTTGAAGATCAATCCCTTCAAGAGTATGAAATTTATCAAATCAATGGTTCACATATTCTCTACCACTATCAGTACAGAGAATTTTGACACACTTTCTAGATTTCTTCTCAGTATGAGCCTTAAACTCTTAAAATATATCAAAGACTTTAGTTTTGTGTTGAATAAAGTAGACCCATGTATATCTGGAATAGTCATCAATGAAGGTGAGCAAATAATGAGCCTTATAGAAAGATAATGATGGAAAAGGACCTTCCAAGTCACTATGAACTAATTTAAGGACTTCTGAAGCCCTCCAAAACTTTCCTTTGTTGAACTTTTCCTCGAGATGTTTTTCCAAGGTACAACTTGAACATACACCATCAAAAAAATTGATTTGAGGAAGATTTGTGACCATATTCTATTTGTTGAGTTGCTGAAGATAGCAATAGTTAAGATAGACAAACCGCTCATGCCATATTTTTCTCACAAAATTTGGATGGGTGAGCAATGCAATGGAATGTGAATCTAGTACAAAATGAGAGAAAGTTTACAAGTGAGACTCATGATTGGCATTACCAACTGCAAGGAGTATATTATCTTCAAGATTCCTTATGTTGATAGAATTTAGAGTGAATTCAACTTTTCTACCATTCTAAGTGATTGGGTAGATAGAGAGAAGGTTGGTTGATAGATCAAGCACAAAGAGGACATCCTCAAATGTACCATTTCCAACATCAGTTGAGCCCTTCCCAATAACATCCTTTGGAGAATCATTCCCAATGAGAATGTGGGGCACAAAACAAGGCTCCAATAGAGAAAACTATTTTTTAATAAAATCCATGTGATGTGATGCACTCAAGTCAAGAATCCACTATTTTGAAGAATCAACAATAGAAACAAGTGCAATTGCTTTCCCTTTACTAGATTTGGAAGAGGGGGTAGAGGATTGTTAAGCAATAGAAGAAGAAAAATTAATGTTGTTTTTTTTTAAGAAGATGTTTTAACTCATCAGTCTGCTTCTTATGACAAGAATGTTCCAAATGACCATATTTCTTGTAGTGGCTTCAAGTTGGTCTTTCCTTATTTTGAAAATTTCCCTTTGAAGAGGAGTTGGAGTAAAATTTTGCTGTAGAAGATGATTGTGCCTGATCTTTTTGTGAGTTCTTTTTGAACTTCTTTTGTTTTTTGTCAGGTTTCCCTAATTATTTTTGACCCTTTGGTTGACCTTCCATCAAAGCTTGTGAGTGTGAAGGCTTAAGAAGACTCATGAAAAGAATATTTCCTTGTTCTTGCATCAACATTTCAAAAAATGAAGCAAAAGAAGGTGTAGTGAATGCAGATCTCATTTTCAAACTATGAGTGTGAAAGCTGGAAGCAAAAGCTACAAATTTAAGTCCAAGTTTGTTGAGAGTGCTATAGACAAGTTGAATGTCTTTCTTCTCTAAGCCACATAATTTGCATTGTGCTTTAATGTCATTGAACTTTGTTAAATAATTTTGGACGCTGTCAAAAGCCTTTGGATGAAGACTCATTAGTTTGTTGTCAATTTCATAACCGTGAACATCATCAGTTGTACCATATAGAGTTTTCAGTTTTTCCCATGCATCATGTGAATCTTCACATTCTTCAATTTTAAACATTATATGAAGAGACAACCAAGAACTTTTGTATTTTCAAACATCCAGAGTAATTTTTCCTTATCATTTGTGGGTTCAATTACCTTCTTATTAATATAAGGTGTATATTCTAGTTGTATTAAGGCTTTCCATGCATTTTGATGCCATGTGTTGTAGTTGTATGGTATTAGCAATAGAAAATTTAATGTACCCATAGTGAAAGAAAAAGAGCACAAATTAGAAGAGATGTACAAGCACAAATACAAAAAGAGATCCCCATTTTTTTGTTCAGCCAAGGAACCCCCAAGAGAAAATGATTTGGCACTTTATATTTAGTGCAATTACAAATTTCTAGATTTGAATGCTTTTAAAAATCCTCAAGAAATGAGCATATTTTTAAAATACACTTTCAGTACAATTTCATATGAAATAAATAACATCAATTCAATGTAGACAAAAAATCATGCACTTTAAAAAAAGAATTAGCTCGATCCAAGGTTGTATGGAAAAGTTATGCAACTTTGAAGTTCTCAAAATGAGAACAGTAAGGTGTCCTCTTTGAGAATCAATTTTTTTTGAAAAATTTGTGCACTAAAATCTAAAACCAACTTCATCAATGTGTAGAGTGTGAAAAATTAGCTCAAATAAAAAAAATGCATTGAAATTGGAGGTATGGAGCCCAAGTTATGAACTTTCAATGTTGGCCTTCAAAAATCAACTTAAAAACAAAGATGGGGTATGATTTTCAAAACAAATCTACCAAATTTAGCAGAACTACCACTAGAGTTAGTGGTCTACCAAATTTGAATATCCATTGAAGCTAATTTATACCTCTACCAGTGTTAGCAACTCGCTAGATAAAAATAGCTATCCAAATTTAGTAACCCGTCAGAGTTACAGTGTTGGTAAAATGTCAACGGAGTTGAAAATTTATATTTTTTATTATTTAAAAAAATATTAAAAATACATTAAAAAAAAAAAAGTGTTGATGGAATTTTAAATTTTATATATATTTTTAACAAAAAGTATTTAAAAACATATTAAAAAATATAAAAAAAAGTGTTTAAATGGTTTTTAAAGCTCGAAAGTCACACTACAACAAAGGCACGAGAGCTGAAGTGAACTGAATAGTGGGTAGGAGGCTTTAGAGTATGTGTAGGGTATAATTTATGAGTTTGCACAAAGATTAAGGGAGCTAGTGCCCTTAGGGGGTGTGCAAATTAAATTTGCAAGTACACGGCCTATGCAAAAATCTGTGCAAGTACTTGTACCAAATATATATATATTTTTTAATTTATTATTTAAAAATAAAATAAAAATTATTTTAACAATTTTTTTAAATATTATTTTTTGAAAAAAATTATAAAATCAAAAAAATGTTTTTACAACTTTTTTTTAATTACTACTATTTTTAAATAATATTATAATTAAAACAAATATATATATATATATATATCCATGGGGACCATATGGCTTCTTGGACAATTTTTTTTGCCTCAGTTGGCAACTTTGTCCAAAATCAATGCTTTGAGAGTTGATTTTATGGTTTTCAGACCTTTTGAGGACAATGGAAGGGTCAGATTTGACCCAAAATTCCCCACAATGATGGTTCCTTGTTGGATTTGGAAATGAACTTTTCACTTCAAATTGTTGTGGATCTGGTCTCCAATGTATGATTCATATGAAATAGAGGGAAAATATGACTTTCTTAATTGCTCTGAACTGAATGGTGAGCTCATAATTTCTCCAAGAAGCTTTAGAAAACCTCCAATTGGAAAGTCAATGTATGAACCCCCTAGAAACTGATATTTTCTCCACACTTTTTTGATTCTCTAGATCATCCAAGGATGCAAAAGAAGAGCATACTCAGTGTTTTGAAAAAATGTTCTACACTCTTAGATTTCCTAAAATATTCCTAACCCACAACTCATTCTTGCTTTGATACCATGTAATATTTTCAAAATAGCCTACTCAAGATACAAATGACTGAAGGAAAGAAAATAGAAAAATAAGAGATGAGATATAATAAATTGTATTCCTCTTAAGAGAATGCAAATCTTCTATGAGCTTGAGAATTCTAAAATGAAGTAAGTTTACAAAGGTTTTGCCTTGGTTATATAGGCCAAGGGGAGAGATAAGATGTAACTAGATTATGACAAGTGTTGTCATCCTATGAGGTGTGACAACTTAGGTCATTAAGGCTCAACAACCTTTTCCCTATGTAAACTTAAGCTAGTGTAAGGAAGACCTAAGTGGTGAACTAGCTAGGAAATGAACTAGTTAGATAAAGTACCCCTTTCACACTAACAATATGTGCTAGCAATTGAGGTTGTGTTAAGATGAATTTGGGTCCCAACCTATCTTGTTGAAAACTACATTATGTAAAATTAGTTGAAATATTTTTTGTGTTGACTGGTAATGTGTTGCACATTTCATCAACATGTTTCATTGTCAACTTGGGTTGATGTGTGTGTTGGAATGAAACTATCTATTAAGAGGGGGGCTAAATTAGTAGATCAATAAAAACCTAACTCTTAACACCTCACAAAGAATAATAAACAATCATGCAAAGAAATAAACTGATCCATAATAGTCTGGGGATGTTCTAGAGTAGCTCAAATATGACAAAACTAAGAAAAACTGAAAATCAATTTTTTTGAAGTTTTTCAATATTTGTAAATCACATTTTCAGAGGTCTCTAGAGAGAAATTTGGGTTCCAAACTTGCGTTAGTCCCTAAAGATCAATTCCCAAAGGCACAATTTTTCCGGGATTGAGTTAGTAATCTTGTAGACCTTTTCAACGGTGTAAACAGATTTGATATTCGAGCATCAAGCAAAAAATTGTGACCCCACCATGTTGGGGTAAATGAATTCCTAGTTTTTTTTTTAAAATTGTAATTTTGTTTGTATTTTCTCATAGCCAACTATTCAATTCAAATTCTTGGGGTCGTGGTGACTTTTGACATTCTCTAGTTTGTATATATTCTAGCTATTTTGAATAAAAATGTTGATTTGGAAGGCATACAACTCTTTTTACGAGTTTTCTACTTTATCTAAATTGTAAACAATATCATAGGTTTCCTTTATGCTAGATATTGTAAACTGAATCCTCACCTCAATTCAGATCATAAACACATACAAATTCTCATAACACCAGATATACATAGAAAACCCAATATGGGAAAAAGTACAATGAGAAAATTTTCTTGAGTCTATTGCTAAAATTCAACCTCACAATAAAACCTCAATGGTAACAATGTTTAAGGGCACCGACCCTAAGGAGAAACCAATCCCCTGATTCAAGAGAACCAACTCCAAGGAAGCATCCACTCCCTTACTGAGCACCAACTTATTTATCTAATGGCACCAACTAATCATATTTACAATGAAAATATGTGGAACTACAAATCCAAATTACAAATGATTCAAGATTGAATCTAGTTCAATGTTACAGGCCTATTTTGCAACTGCTCATATTCTACTATGCTTATATGCAAGCAATATGTCTCCTACTATCTAAGCATCTCATTTCTTTGCTCTGCTCTTCTCTTTTCCCCTTCTCTTTTGTGTCTCACACACCTCTTCAACTCAATGCATATCCTAGATGGTGTTTCTATATGTCGCACTAGGTCTCCCTCTCACAACATGTGCATACAAAACATCCTCAATCACTTATATAGCCATAGCACTTAGACGTTCAACTTATTTCTTACGTTCTTCAACATGCCATCTCACCTCGAGCCTTGCACCACCAACCTCATTCAATGCACTTTCTATTTTTAGCGTCTTCCAATCTTTGGTTTTGATCTGCATTTAATTTCATATTCATGTATGCTCGATCTTTGTTCTAGATATGATGTATTTTCTATTTTTACAAACCTACAAACCCTAGATAAGATACACAAAAAATGACATTTCTTGCATGGTTGACCTATATCTAATTTTTTATCATCTTTGTCTTTATGCAACCATCTACACATCTCATCACCAATCAAACAAGTAGTTGGAGCATTTGAGCGAATTAAATTCGGCTTATGTGTTGGTTTATAGATGTTTCAACTACTTAGCTGTTGCAAAATTAAATCTTTGAATTTAGCTCATTGATCTACAATCTTCGTGCCAAGATTTGAAACTTCTCATTTAGCCACTTAAACTTTAAAACATGGTCGTTAGGTTAAAACTCTTTAAAATAGTGTCATAGATCTTTACTTAGGGAATTTTGTGAATATTCTTCTTTTGTGGCTCTATGGTCGATGCCACAATGAGCATGTGTCATCATATCACATTCCCATAATACTAAAACATGGACCCACATAACCTCTAGTGGAATGGTGGAAGGATGCCATCTATCCACCTACGTCATCACCTTGTACACATGTCCTTGTGCAAACCATAGATTTTAATTTACAAAGAGCTTCAATCTCAGTCCCATTGAGACACTTGTCACTTCCCTGCACTACCAAAAGGCTAAGCTGAGGACCCACCATAATCTTAGTGGGCTAGTGAGACATTGCCATTTTTCCCTTCTGACATCATACTCCACTAACCATCACTAATCATTTTTTCTTTGTGCTCGAGAGAATGAGAAACACGATGTATAGAAGTCATGCGATGAAATTAATGATTTCCACCTGTTATTCTGATGTCACATTCAACTATTCTAGCTTTAGGAATAAAGAGATGTTCTTATAACCTTGTCAATGACTGACAAAGTTTTCATAACCTTTATAAAATACCAAAACTCTTTTTTCTTAGTGTATTCTTCATGTTTTTTCTTAAAGCAAAGCTTTTGTTGCCAATGACTAGGAAGGAAGGAATTTTCGATAACCTTGTTAGTGACCAATAGAGGTTTTTAATCTAACATCAAATGCTAAAATGACTTAACTTCAACTTGGGAAAAACAAGAGAAGGTTATGAAAATCTTGGCGATGACCAACACAATTTCGATAACTGACAAAAATACTAAGGACTTCAAGAATTAGCCAAATTTTGGGAACTTAAGTGACCTTCAACTAGTGGTAGCTAGTCAACAATAAAATATAACCTCTATTTAGCACCAAGATTTAGTCGGATGTCAGGGTTCACTCATCCACCATGTTGCTTACCATCCTTGAATCCACCACAAACAAACACATAGGCCACCAAAACACAAAGTTGGAAACACCAACTTTGCATTGAGCTTGTTGGATATTGGGGTTCATCCTTCTAATTTATCACTTACTTGCCTTTTGGTAAGGCATAAGCCAACCTTCCAACCTGCAATGCTCGAAACCTTGTAGTATTAAGTAAGCCTCAAGCCTAAAGTCCGAGGTCTAATCAGACTTGGCTTAATTTTTCTAACTCTTTCGTTCTCTGGCAAGTGATATAAGGTAAGTCTGAGGCCTGAAGCTTGAACTTTTTCAAATCTTTAAGGCTTTCTCTACAACTTTAAACCACCTTTCTTTTTACCTCCTTATGATGCACTTTTTACATCAATGAGCAACTCTTCATCTGATACTACTCAAATACCCATTTTGACATCAATGATAATCAAATTTCCAAAATCTCCCCCTTTGTCATTGATGGAAAAACTAAATGCTTTGCACCAATACCAAATGCTCTACACCAATTGTACTAGTCACAAATACCCATTTGACATATCTTCCCTTTTTGCAAAACAAAGAGAATTTGTCTCTTTCTCCCCCTTTGACACCAATGGAAAAGGGACACTATCTGGATACCTTACTTCTATTGATATTCTCCCCCTTTGACTAAAAATGCAAAGAGAAAGAATTGAGTCCATAAATCTACAACCATCAAGTCATTAGAAATTTGTAAAACCATGCAAACCTAACTTGACTTCTCTCTTCTCTTCCAAGGATGAATGAAATTTCTATGAAGCTCCCCTTGGACTCATGCCCTATCACCAAGATCTAGTGATGTGATGTGGCAAAAATTACTTCCAACTTCTACCTCAAATATTCAAATTTCTCTTTGGAAAGAGGCTTGGTGAATATGTCTACCACTTGATCTTTGGTTGGCACATATTCCATAGTGACTTCTTGATCTGCTATGTTCTCTCTTAAGAAGTGATACTTGATTGATATGTGCTTGGTCCTAGAGCACATTAATGGATTCTTTGATATGTTTATTGCACTTGAATTATCACAAAGAATAGAGATAGGCTCTTTGTAATCTATGTGTAGATGTATTTAATTGTTTACTTCATGCATAACACTTGAGTACAACATGCCACTACTGCCACATACTCTGCTTCAACTATTGAAAGAGTAACTAACTCTTGCTTTTTGCTCAACCATGAAACCAGTTTGTTTCTAAGGAAATATGTGCCACCACTAGTGCTTCTTTTGCCATGTCACACTTCCAATCCAATCAATATCTGTATATGTTGTCAAAGTGAAATATTCACTCTTGGGATACCATAGTCCATAGTCAACAGTACTTTTGATGTATCTAAAAATTATTTTAATTGCATTGACATGAGATTATTTAGGAGTAGCTTGAAATCTTGCAACCATACACACAACTTGCATCTTTTCAGGTCTTGATGTAGTTAAGTACAACAAGATACCTATCATTGACGTGTACATTGTGTGATTTACATATGGGGATTCATTTTTCTTTCTCAACTTGCATCTATTTATCATGGGGGTACCAACTGGTCTATTATCTTCCATTCCAAACTTCTTGAGCATTTCTTTATCATACTTAGTTTGAGATATAAATATCCCATCATCTGTTTGTTCTATTTGTAAACCAAGGAAGAAAGACAATTCTCCTAGCATTGACATCTCAAATTCATTTTGTATTTGGAAAACAAAACCTTTACACATTTTGTCATTACTACCAACAAAAGTGATTTCATCTACATACAAAAAAAAAATAATCATATGCTCACCTTTAGATTTGAAGTATAGATTGTTGTTTGCACATCCTTTCTTGAATCCTTGTTGTTGTAGGTGCTGGTCTAATATTGAATACCATGCTCTAGGTGCTTGTTTTAAACCATAAAAATCTTTCTTCAATCTGCACACATAGTCATTTTCTTTAACAAGTGAAAACCTTTAGGTTGCTCTATGTAGACTTCTTCTTTTAGGTTCCCATTTATGAAAGCATACTTGGCATCCATTTGATAGACTTTGAATCCTTTTATAAACAGAGAATGCAAGAAGCATTCTTATAGATTCTAATCTAGCAATTGGATAAAATGTTTTCTCAAAGCCTATACCTTCAACTTGTGCATATCTCTTGTACACCAATCTTTCCTTATTCCTTACAATAAATCCATCTTCACCGATCTTGTTTCTAGAGACCCATTTAGTACCTATCACATTCTTGCTCAGGGGTCTTGGAACTAATTACCTAGTTTTGTTCTTCTCAATTCGGCTCAATTCTTCTTCTATGGATTTTATTAATCTTTCATCCTTGCTAGCATCAACATAGCTCTTGGGCTCTATTACAGACAATAGTGCAAAGTTTACTTTCTCTTTATTCTTTAAAACTCTCTTTCTTGTCTGAACTCCTTCATCCTTATTTCCAATAATATGCTCTTTAGAATGATATTTTTGGACATATCTTGTAGGTTCCTTTTCATTTTCTTTTTTACACTCCTCATCAACAACTTCATCTTTAGATTCTAGTTCAACATCATAGCTACCTTTGTCAGGTTTGACATGTTTCAGATCTTCATCAACCTTGACATTGATACTTTTTGCAATTTTGTGTAGCCTTTTGTTATAGTATTTGCAAGAGTTTATTTGGTTGGAATATCAATAAATATTCCTTCATCACATCTAGAATCAAATATTCAAAAATTATCTTCTTCTCTCATGATGCAGAACTTGCTACCAAACACTTTGAAATACTTAATAGATGTAGGTTTTCCATACCATAGTTTGTAAGGTGTTTTCTCACTATTTATTCTAAAATTTACTCTATTCAAAGTATATATAGATATATGTACTACCTCTCTCTAGTATGAATTAGGTAACTTGGCCTCATTTAGCATTGTTCTGGCCATCCTTTTGACTGTTTTGTTCTTTCTCTCAACAACTCCATTTTGTAGTTTAGTCCTTGATTTAGAATATTATCTTTTAATTCCTCGCTTCTCACAATATTCAAAATTCTCCACCTCTATCAGATCTTAAGCATTTTATCCTTCTACCAATCTCCTTCTCAACCATAGCCCTAAAGATATTAAATATTTGAAATGATTGATATTTATCCTTCAAAAAGGTTACCCTAGTCATTCTTGAATAATCATCAATCAGAAACATGTAGTAACTTTCACCTTTCAATCCTCTTATCCTTTATAGACCCACAAAGATCAATATGAACCAATTCCAAGGGCTTTATAGTTGCATGCACTCTTTTGTTTGAAATCTGATGCTTGTTTCCTTTCCTCGATGACATTCCTTGCAAGTGGTGTTTGTTGATTTAGTTATATTAGGCATGTGTCTCAACAAGATTATTAAAATTTACATGGCCCATTCTCCTATGCCATAACCAAATCTCATCAACCTGACCTATCATAAAATTTAATACATTCACTTCACTAAGATTGTAGAGGTTGCTTTCAGTCCTTATTCCCTCAATAATGACTTTTCTTGATTTTATGATTTTGCATCCGTCAACATTCAATGTAACTTTACAACCATTATCACACATCTAACTAACACTTAGTAGATTATGCTTTAACCCTTCTACATAAAGAGCATAAATTGTACTAGAAATTTTCCATCAATGCTCAATGCTCCCTTACCACAAATTTTTATAGTAGTGTTATCACCCAAATTGACTGAACCTTCCTTACATCCCTTTAGCTTGATGAACTTGCTTTTATTTCTAGTCATGTGTTTAGGTTAGCCACTATCTATTACCCACAAATTTTGATTTATGACATGAAGTGTTGTTTGTGCAATCATTGGTTGTGTGGGCTTCTTCTCTTCTTCCTTCCACACCTTCTTGGGTTTCTTTTTTTCCTTTCCTTCCTTCTTTTCAAAGTTTTGTGAACATTTGTTCACACTAGGAGGTATGTATTTCTTTTTACTTTGCATTTTTTGTCTTACAAAGTTTGTTCTATAATTCTTAGCCATGTGACCAAAGTTATTACGATTATAAAAAATTACATTCATATCTAACAAAGGAGAAAATTCATTTCTACTCACAAAATTAGTTCTCCTTTAAGAAACAACTCTATATTGACTTGCCCTATGACCAAACTGATTACAAGTATAAAATATAACCATAGAAAAATGAGGAATACCTGGTCATAGCATTTCTTTGAGAAGGATGAGGAGGTCTTCTCTGCTTTGAATTCTTCAAATCTCTCACCCTGGTGAAACCATCTACATCAACTCCTTTTGAGTTCTACTTCTTAAAGTTATTAGGGACTAATTGGTTATTCATGTCTATTGTTGGCTTCTTTTCTTCATCAACTTTCTTCAATCATATTTTTCATTCTTAGAGGCATTCTCTTTGCAAGCTTTCTCATCCTTTGTACTAGTCTTTTCATTAGCTTTGAATTTATCATATAAATTTGAAGATGCATTGGTAGTAGGACTCTTTCCTTTCTCAAATCCTAGGCTAGAATTTTCCATTTTCAAGGGCTTTTATGAACTAATCAATTAATCAAGTATTTCAGAGCTTCCCTTTAGCTTTAAACCTTTATCAATTTGTTCTTTAGCCTTTTCTAATTCTTTTCTCAAGGCCACTATTTCTGCTTCCAACTTCATGCATTCATTACATTTAGACTATTGTTCAAATTTGACTACATCTTCTATCCATTTAGATTCTTTCACTTGTGTCTTTGAGATCACCACCATTTGGTCAGATTCTTTAAGAATTTTGGTTATCTTTTCAATCTCTTTGGTGCAAGCTTTCTCTATTTTTTCTCCTTCCTCAAGTCATCAATCTCTTCTAAAGCATAAACGAGTTCACCTTCAAGGTCAACTTCTCCTTCTTTTTCATCAAAAGCTTCAACCTCTCTATTTTCTTGATCAACCATGAATAAAAATTCATTTCCCTCAACCACAAAGGCACAATCTTGTTCATCATATGAACTATCACTAACATTAGATTAATCACTTTCCTTTTTTATGTACATACTTTTCTTCTTCCTTGTAAAATTCTTTCTCTTAGGAAAGTAGGGTTTCTTCTTTTTACTATCCACTTCTTGTTTAGAGTTATCCTTCTTATTGTAGTTAAAGTAGTTAAAGGGTAATTTACCTCTATATTTTCTAGAGATCCTCCTTAATCTTCTATTAAAGTTGGATTCTTCTTCATTAGTCTCCTCATGTTCGTATGTAGAAGCTTCACTCTTGTCTTTCTTGTCTACTTTAAATGCGACTCTTCCCTTGGATGTATCTGCATCTCCCATTATCATTTTGTAGGTAGTGAAGGTGCTATGCAACTCATCAACAGTGAGTTTGTTTAGATCTCTTGCTTCCTCTATTACAAAAATCTTAGAATCATATCTTGAGGGAAAGGATGTAAGACCCTTTCCTTGGCTACAATGGATTATAACTCTTTGTGTGAAGATGAGGTCCTTTGTTATAGTTGGTTGTTGAGATAAATTGATAGATTATGCTATTTGATTTGTTATGGATAATATGATGCGTGTTGTTTGATACCTAAAATAGTGCGTTGAGAGGAGGTTAATCTTCAAAGTTGTAGTAGCATGATGGTAGTACCATATGTTATACTTTGTGACCTCATTTTGCATAGTAACAAGTAATATTGTAGGTGTTGTTAATACTACTCATACTCTCATTCATGGTACTAGATGCATTTGATGGCATTATATTACACAAGATTATGTTATGGGTGAACGTGCCAAGTATTATAGGGATTCATTAAACTAATATAGTTTTAGTAGTTATGGTTCTTATAATTCTCTGTCATTGAAAGTTATTGATTATGTTACTAATATCTTAGCTTAATGATGATGAGTCAATTTTGTTTTAATATTAACACATTATCATGGTAACACTCCTCAAATCTTTCAAAATGGATGCTTGGATATTTTCTTCCAATATGGTTATGATGATATTGGCAACCAAGGAAGTTCAATGAGAAATATCATGGTAGTGTTGAGTTAATAAGTTTGATCTTGTCAAGATCTCTATAAAATGGATACTCTAGGAAGGGAGATTTGATTATGAAGGGATAATGTTGATTCAAATACATAAGACGGCTTGATCATGATATGTAGGTTGCCTGGATATGTTAAAATTAAACGATCATGTTATACTAATTTTAAGAGTAGAATCATAACATTTTTTTTAATGACAAGTAGAGGGAGTTGCCTTCTAACATCTAGTTCATCAAGTTACAACAATCCAAGTGACACATGCCAAGGTATGTTTAAGGTACAAATGTTTAATTATTGTCAATTGATTTTATACATTATATATTCCTTCATCTAGTCATATCTTGATGCACTAACAAGTTGTGCTAAATTTGCAGTGGTGAATATACAAGTCAAAGGGAAATGAGAGAACCCCTTGAACCCCAATCGTTCTACTTCATTGTGTGAAGTAATGTGTTTTAATTTTGTTCTCCTTATAAGTCACTTGCACAAGGTCAAATGGAGCTGAGAATGTTTGGATTGTGTTTTATTAGGTCTTAAGTGAGAGATCACATTGTGTTTTATTAGGTTTTAAGTGAGAGATCAATATGTGATCCCGTATATAATATTTTAAGTCATTTTTGTTTGTTGAAAAATGAGAAAAAATTGTGTTATTAAGTGATTTTTGGGGACCCCAACCAAGGTACTTAGGGTAGAGTATTCCAAAAAAAAGGATATAAGGTGATTTGGGCTTGGTTTTATCGGCGAGGACTAGCTGGAGAAGTATTGGGGGAAAGAGAGAATGTGGTTCTGCTGGAAGTTTCATGGCTGCCTTTCCATGTATGAGGTATGTACTTTGTATTTATTTTGAGGGTTTGTGTGCTTTGTGCTGTTGTGAGTTGAGTTTGTGGATGTTAATGAATCTTATGACCATGTGTTAAATGGATGCATATAATTCTATGTTCTCTCCATGGTTGAGTATTGCTATAATTCTGTGTTCTCTCCATGGTTGAGTATTGCTAAGAACTTGGTGACAAATTATGGGTTTTCATATCTTTGCTTGGAAAGTCTGTTTGTGTGTTGTCATGGTTTTGTTCTGTATGGGGTCCTTGTGGGTTCTCTCAGCTGGGGGGTAATGGTGTAATGGTGAGAACCCTTGGAGGTTTGATGACCCATTAATGGTTGGGTGGAAAAGAGTGATTTCCCTTTTTGGTTTTCAGCTTCAAGAATTTTGCAAGTTCCAGCTGGATTTTTCCTCTTTCAGATCACCCTCATAGTACATAGTTCTATGAACTTGAAGGCTGTGTTACCAGTAAAAGAAACCTGTACATTTCAGAGAGTAAGGAAACATGGAGTCTGGTTGTGACCTTAGAAGCAGTTTTGCACTTGAAATTTTGTATGAAAATATGCAGTATTAGTAACTGTGTTGTAGTAGAGACCTACAGTGACTTCAAGGAAAAGAACACATGAAATATGATCATGGGTTAATAACAGTTTGTGCCTTGGAAAACTGTGTGTATATATGATTGACACGATTGACACCATTGAGTTGTTTGTAAAATAAATATGCAAGATGGATGTGTAAGAAGTTTATAATGATGGGCTCTCTGTATATTTATTTGATCATGCTGCACGTTGTTTATTTGTGGGTATTTCTATCTTCTCCCAGTAAAACTGTTAAGCGGAGATTCTAAATCTGCTCAACATTCTAAATCTGCCCAACACTATTATGTTAGTTAAACAGAATGTATGGATTTTATAGAGGAGCATATATATGGAATTCTGTTGAATACTGAACCAGCAACATAACTGAGACCAACTGTCATTATTGAAGGAAAATTTATATAAAATTTCTTATAAATGAATTCTATGAAATAAATGACCAAAGAAAAGAAATATAAATATATTAATAATAATATTTTAAGGATCTGCCTAGCCATGCCTCCCTGCTGGTTTGACCTTTCACCTTTTTTGGCAAGCAACAATCTGAAAATGAAGATTCAACGAGGATTTTAGAGTATGCTTAATAAAAATGAAAATTGTGACTAGATCATATTAATGAGCACATTTAGGTTTTAACATTACGGCATCCTCCTTCCTGCGTAGTAAGAGGAGGAGAATCGAGTCAAGGACAGGAAAAATTCCACAAGTCCTCAGTCCAGCTGCCCCTCTTTCATGAGAAATACAACACTCTGGAAATAAACCAAGGAACAGATAGATTAAAGGATTTAAAAATGCGTAGAGAGGAAAAAGAAAAAAGAATAATCAATAAACAAGAGTTTGATGTTGTTCTGCAAATCAATAAATGTGTAGTATATTTGGCTGCTTCCTCCTGTCATCGCCCAAGCCAAACGACCAGCACCATGGCCGCCGTTTTCCTCCCTGTATTGCCGTCTCAGTACTATCAGTTACCTACTTTGGCTTATTGAAAAGTTAGGGCTCGACACTACTCGGCATTAGGGTTTCCAATAGTTTCTCCTTTAGATCGACATCTGTACCAGCTAAAATGTCTTTTAGATCGACATCCATCCCAGCTGAAAAGTCCCTTAAAACACAATTTTAAATGGACAGTTACATATTCTAACATGCGTCGATAATTTAAGTAGCTATCTACTTTAACATTTCACAAAAGAAAGTGCGACAGAACCCTAGTCCGTACTGCGGAAATAAACCAAAAAATAAAATAAAATACAGAGGATGTCCCCAAGCACTTCATACATATGTAATTATTTGCATGAATCATGAAATCGATTAATATCTATCACGCTGTTGATTTTTTATTTTTTACCTAAAACATCGCAAGGATCGTGGTGTGGATGAGCTTGCTGAAAATTATGCTTTATGCCTTAAAAGAAATAGAAAACCCAAATAAGGCGTTTGCTTGGGATAGAAATTTAATAAAAGAAAACAAAAGACAAAGTTAATTATTCTCCCATTCTTAAAGCAGTGTCATCGAAAACTTAGGCATGGTAATGCTTTTTCTAAAATAAAGTGATCCTCTACGTGGAAGGAAATAAATGGTAAGGGAGGCCAAATTTTAAAGAAAGCATGGCTATCTAATTCATGCCATATGAAGTATAAATAAACAAGTGTCATGTAGTGGCTAGTACTTGTCTTTACAGTATTGTAATTATTGTAAGTTTTGTTAATTATAGTGTTTTAGTATTTTTAATTAGTTATTTGCATGACCTAAACCTAACCCTAACTCACACTCTAACTCTATCCCTAATCCTAACCCTAACAATAAATTTTAAACCATTATCCTAATCCTAGACCTATCTCTAACCCTAACTATGGTTGTAACACTATCCATAACTATTAACCTAATTTTAATCACTAAATTTCAAATAAATAATATTTAATAAATGCTTATATTACTAATTATTATATTAAATAAAATAAATAAATTTAAAATAATATAATACTAAAAATAATTAAAAGTTAGATATTACATGTTGGCAATGTTTTTTTTCTTATTAATATAAAATTTTTATATACTAGCAATCGTACCTTGGTGTGCAATGGGTACACTGAAGAATTGTGGAAGATCAATTAGGGATTTTTTTGTTTATTTTTTACATATATTTGTGTAGTATAAATGAGTTCAATTGGTAGGCTATTTAGAAAAGTATGTTGTTTGTGCAACAAAGATCTCAATGGATAAATTGATAGCTTCAAATCAAATATGCATCTACTTATAGGGATTCAAACACAAATAAAACAAAATCTTTGAATTAGGAAGATAATAAGGCTCCATTACCAATAGGCTCATGTTATGTTTGCAATAGGAAGAGAGGGAGAGGGATAAATATAGGGGAAGAGAAAGAAGGGGGGTAAGGAAATAGAGATTGAGAGGAAGTTAAAGATATAGATAAAGATGGAAATGGAGATGGAGACGAAGGAGAGGGATATGGAGAGGAGGATGGGAGATAAAGAGAGAGGACAAAGGGATAGATAGAGATGGAAGAGATAAATATATAGAGAGGGGGGAAGAGGAAGAGAATGAGAGAGGGCGATATATAAATATAAAGATAGAGATAGGAATTGATATATAAAGAGGAGTAGAGAGAGGGAAAGATATAGGGGTAGAGAGAGATGGATAGATAATGAGATAGAGATAGAGGGAGATATGTAAGAATTTAAATATGGAGAGATAGAGATAGAGATAGAGATAGAGCTAGAGCTAGAGAGAAAAAGAGATAAACAAGGAGTGTGTGTGTATGAGTAAGAGAGAGATATGTATAAATAGAGATAAATATAATGGAACAGGGTGGAGAAACACAAAGAGACATAAACATAAAGGAGATGGAAGAAGAGAGGAAGAGGGGAGGAGGAGATAGAAAGGGGAGACAAATGAAAGAGGGGAGATGGAGAAATGGAAGATATAAAAGAGTATATATATAGAGGGGATATATACAGAGACATGGAGGGGAGGATGGAATAAGAGAGATAAACATAGAGGAAGGACATGGAAGGAAGGGGGGGGAAGGATAGGACAGGAGGTGGAGATGGATGGAGGAAGGAGGAAACAGGAAAGAGAGAGAGATAGATATAGAGAGGGATAGATATATATAAATAGATAGAGAGGGAGGGAGAGAGGGAGATAAACAGAGAGGATGGAGAAGTTGAGAGATATAAAAAGAGAGTGTTGGGGAGAGATGGAGAGGGAAAGAGGGAAAGATATGGATAGAAATAAGGAGATATATATATATATATCTCCTTACCTCTCCTTACATCTCTTTCAATCTCTTTCCCATCTATCTTTCTTATAGAAATAAGGAGATATATATATATATATATATATATATATATATATATATATATCTCCTATATTTCTATAAGAAAGATAGATGGAAAGAGATTGAAAGATATGTAAGGAGAGGTAAGGAGATAGAGATAGGGAGAGAGATATAGAGGGAGATAGAGATGGATATAGAGATGCAAATGGAGAGTCTAAGAAAGATAAATAGAGATAGAAAGATCAAGGGGATACAAAGAGAGAGAGAGGGAGAGATGGAGGGATAGAAAGATATAGATAGGAAGTTATTTAGAGAGAGGTAGAGAGGGAGATATATAGAGAGAGGTACATATAGAGAGATATTATAGAGTGATATGGGAAGAGAAAGAGAGATCTCTTTATATCTTTGTCTCTCTCTTTATCTTTATGTTTTGTATTCTCTCAATCTCTCTTTCTTACCCTCCCTTATTTCTCTTTGTATTTGTCTTCCCTTCTCTCTTTATCTATCTTTCTCGCATTTCTTTTCTCTCTCTATTTCCCTATATTAAAATGATTATTTATTACAAGTTGTTTATTTTTAATTAATATATTAATATATATATATAAATATTTAAAATAAAATATATTATATTAAATTATCACCTGTTTGATTCGTAGTAGACACAAGTGCAACTAAATTTCTTCATTCAAGTCAATAATTTTTAAATAGTAATGAACCAATGATTATTTAGTAAAGAATGTAGACTGACATTAAACAAATCTATGAATTAATATTTGGAAGAAAATTTGAAATAAAGATATTAGATCAATAAAATTTGAGAGCATTATACCTATTAATCATATTTAACTAATTTTTATTAATATCATATTTTTTAATTTATTTTAATTTTTGAATAATTCTAGCCATAATTTTTACCTTATTCTTAATTCTAATCTTAATCCTAATTATAATGCTTTTAGGATTATAATAATTAATAATAATAAGATTAGAATTAGAATTTAATTGATAATTATATTAATTTTAGTTATTTTAACTTAATTCTTATTTTATTTATTTATGTTTTGCAGTTAATAAAATTTTAAAAATTAAAAAATGGCAATGTAAAATAGTTTAAGATTTAATTTAAATTTTTATTTTAATTGTGTAAAATCAAATCCCTATGAATATTATTCTTTCTAATTTATGGATGTGCTTTAATTTAAGTTTTATTTTATTATTTTAATATTGTGAATCCAAATCTTAGTTAATTGATTTTTGTGATATTTTTTTTAATAAAAAATAATAATTAGATATGTAAAAAAATCTTTCTTATAAAAAAATAAAAATTAATTATTTATTTTAGACAGATTTAATGAAATGAAAAATCATTCTTTAAAAAAATAGTTTACCTTGCTTTCCCTACAAATTCTCCAATAACACAACTTTTTAACCAATCATATGCACAAGAAAAAATTCTTATAATTTTTAAAGTTAAATATTTTACAAATTAACTTTACAAGATGAATTTTATTTTAATTTTTTTTAAATATTAGTTTTTGATTGGTTGAAAACTAAATTATTAATAACTAGTTAACTTAAAAAAAGCAAAACTCATTGCAATAGTACTATGCCAATGGCAAGTACTAATAATTATATGTTATATATACTTTTATAATTGGAAAGGTAACTTGAGTATTATATATAAATAATATAAATAAATCATAATAAATAAGTGAGATAGTTATTGCATTTAAAAGGTATAAAGTCAAGTAAGTATTTTTATAAGATAAAATTTGATTTTTTTTTTCTAGGATTATAAAGAAAGTAATATTAGAACTAATATTAAAAGTGAAAGTTGTTTATTTAATATTTAAAATCAATACTAGTAATAATAGAGGCTAATATTATCATTATTAATATTATAATTGAATAGTTTTAACACTAAGAGTAATAATAATATTATGGAAATGCTATTGGTTTTGATGAGCAAGATAAAAATAAAAATAAAATAATCATTAATATTAAGCACCCATATCTTAAGGTTACATGTATCAAGATAATTAATTTTGATAATACTTATAGAATGATATTAACATTATGATTAGTGTGACTATTAATATTAAAGGAAAGTTCATTATCCTTTAATATAATGATATTAAGGAAAAATAAAATATTGGAGGCATGTCTAATATTTGAGGGGAAAAACATTTAGTATTTCACTAAAATGGATATTGATCTAGTCCTTTTCGTCAAGCATAGCAATAAGGTAAAGATAGTATTATAATTTATAAGGATATATAAGTCAATTGGAGCACCCTCATTTATTAATAGTATCAAAATAATAAAGTTAATAAAGGGCTAATAATTATTAAACTTTGAAGCTAAAATAAGTTTTAATACCATTTCCATTATAGTACCAATTAAGTTACATTGATTTGATGTACTAGGCATACACTATCTCGGCATCATAAATACAATGTTAAGCATGGAGAATAAATGGAAGGAAAATAAAGAAACTGTAATCTAGTGTTCCTAATAAGCAATAATCAAATTAAGACCCATTATTATAAATAAGGCAAGGAGGGGTTGGCTCATAAAAGTAATTAGTAATTCTGAATAAATATTACCTGTAAATAGTAATACCCTTAATAATAATGTGATAGAAGGGACATTAGGGTTGTGCATTATAGCCACATTGCATAAGCAATATTGCCCTTCATTCATGAGGAAAGGAGTTATGGAGGGTGGCAATACAATTTCTAATGTTAGTATTATGATTCTATTAGTAATACTAAGGGTAACATTGGTTGACTCTTGTCCACGTGTGTGCAAATTCGTTAGAGTATGGAGTTTTTACATGTAAGAAAAAAAAATGTAGGAATGTGTTTCTTGTGCCATGTGTAAATTTTTTTGGGCATGATAAAGGATCTTAAAACCTTTTTCATAATCCTAGATTCTTTCATCTCTTCTCCAAGACCTCTGATAGTGTTCACTATTTTATCAACTCTAAGAATAAAATATGCAATATTTTCTTCTTCACTCATCTTGAGAATTTCAAACTTGCCATTGAAAGTTTGTAGCTTTGGCTGCTTAACCTTATCATCACCTTCATAGTTTTTCTCTAATTTGACCAAAATCTCATGGTTTGTTTGATAGTGCATCACTTTTACAAACTCAAAGTTAGAAAATCCACAAAGAATAATATTCTTTTCTTTAGTATTGTTCCATATTCTTTCTTTCTATTTTGATCAATAGGGGTTGTAGCAAGAATTGTATAACTATTTATAATAGAAATTCATACATCAAGACCTAAAGATGATAAATGTGTTTGTATTCTAATGCTCCAAAAAGCATAGTTTCAACCATCAAAGAGAGGTGCTCTATTTGAGGATGAACCTTCTTGCTCGCCATTTATGTTCACTATCCAAGATCTACTCGAGCCGATTAAGCTTCTCCAAGGGAACTAGTGATCTAATACCAATTGTTGGAACACAACTATCTATTGAGAGGGGGGTGAATTAGTAGATCAATTAAAACCTAACTCTTAACAACTCACAAAGCAGTATAAGCAATCACGCTAAGAGATAAACACACACAAAAGCTCATAACACCATATACATGTGGAAAACCCAATGTGGGAAAAACCATCGTGAGAAAAGCTTCTTGAGTCTACTACTCAAATGCAACCTCATAATAAAACCTCACTAGTTACTATGTTCAAGGGCACCAACCTTAAGAAGACACCAATCCCCTAATTTAGGAGCACCAACTCCGAGGAAGCACCCACTCCCTTACTAAGCACAAACTTAGTTATCTGATGGCACCAACTAATCTAGTTCAATGTTATAGACCTATTTTTCAATTGCTCATATTTTTCTTTACTTATCTACAAGAAATCTCTCTCTTTGTGCTATCTCAACATCTCATTTCTTTTCTATGCTCTTCTCTTTCCCCCTTCTCTATTGTGTCTCACACCCTTCTACAACTCAATGCATATCCTAGATGATGTTTTTGTTTATCGATCTAGGTCTCCCTCTCACAATATGTGCATACAAAACATCCTCAATCACTAATACAACCACAACACTTAGTCGTTCAACTTATTTCTTGGCTTTTGTAACATGCCATATCACCTCGAGCCTTGCACCACTGACCTCATTCAACGCACTTGTTTTTAGCATCTGCAAATCTTAGGTTTTGATATGCATTTAATTTCATATTCCTGTATGCTCAATATTTATTCTAGATATGATGTATTTTCTATTTTTAGCAACCTACAAAGCCTAGATTAGATATGCAATAAATGACATTTCTTGCATGATTGATCTGTATTTGATTTTTGATCATCTTTGTCTTTGTGCAACTATATACACATCTCATCACCAATCAAAATGAGTAGCTAGAGTAGTTCAGCAAATTAAATTTAGCTTATATATTGGTTTATAGCTATTTCCATTGCTTAGCCATTATATAATCAAATATTTTAATTTACGTCATCGATCTACAATCTTCGTGCCAAGATATGATGCTTCTCATTCAACCACTTGAACTTTAAAAAACTATTGTTAGATTAAAACTCTTTAACATAGTGATGTAGATCTTTACCTGGGGAATTGAGTGAAAATTCTTCTTTGGATGCTCTATGGTCGACATCACCTAGGGCATGCATTGACATACTATGTTCTCGTAATGCTGATGCATGGGCCCATAGATCCTCCAAAAAAATGGTGGAAGGATGCCATCTATCCACCTATGCCATCACCTTGTACACATGTCCTCATGGAAACCATAGATTTTACTTTACAAAGAGTTTTAAGCTCAGTCCCACTAAGACACTTGTCACTTCCCTTCACTACCACAGGGCTAAGCCAATGACCCACCATACTCTTAGTGGGATAGCAAGACACTGCCATGTGTCCCTTTTGACATCATACTCCACGAACCATCACTCATAATTTTTTTCTTTGTGCTGAAGAGAATGAGAAACATGATGTATAGAAGTCATGTGATGCAATCAATGCTTGCAACCTATTATTTTGACCTCACATTATACTATTCTAGCTTTGTTAGAAAGAGATGTTCTTATAACCTTGTTGGTGATCGACAAAGGTTTCGTAACCTTTATAAAATATTGAAACTCTTTGTCCTTAGTATATTCTTCACCTTTTTTTCTTAAAACAAAGCTTTTGTTGCCAGCAAGTGGGAAGGAATTTTTGATAACCTTGTTGGTGACCGATGGAGGTTTTTAAACCAAAATATATTTTTTAAATGACTTAACATCAAATTGGGGAGAACAAGAGAAGGTTATGAAAACCTTGGTGATGACTGACACAATTTCAATAACTAACAAAAAGACAAACTACTTCAAGACTTAGCCAAATTTTGGGAACTTAAGTGACCTTCAATTGCCGATAGGTAGTCAACAATAGAATATAATCTCTATTCAATGCCATGACTTAGTAAGATGTTAGGGTTCACTCATCCACCATATTACTTACTATCCTTTACTCCACCACAAGCCAACACAGAAACCACTAAAACTCTAATGTGCAAAACACCAACTTTATATTGAGCTTGTCGAATATTAGGGTTTTTCCTTCCACTTTATCATTTACTTGCATTTTGGTAAGGTGTAGCCAAATTTCTGACCCGTGATGCTCAGAAACCTTGCAGTATCAAGTAAGCCTCAAGTCTAAAGTCTGAGGTCTGATTAGACTTGACTCAATTTGTCTAACTATTTCCTTCTTTGGCAAGCAGTATAAGGTAAGCCTAAGGCGTGAAGCCTGAAATTCTTCAAATCTTTAAGGCTTTCTCTACAAATTTAAACCACCTTTCTTTTGACCTCCTTATGATGCACTTTTGACATCAATGAGAAACTCCTCATCTGATATTACTCAGATACCCCTTTCGACATCAATGAAAATAAAATTGCCAACAATCTCCACCTTTTTCATTGATGGAAAAACTAAATCCTCTACACCAATACCAAATGCTTTGCACCAACTATACCAGTCCCAACTCTCCCTTTGATATATCTTCCTTTTTTTCAAAATAAAGAATACTTGTCTCTGTCTCCCCCTTTGACATAAATGGCAAAGGGACACTATCTGGACACTTTTATGCTTTTGATGTTCTCCCCCTTTGACTAACAATGCAAAGAGAAAGGATTGTGTCCATAAATCTGCAACCATCAAGTCATTAGAAATTTGTAAAACCATGCAGGCCTGAATTGAATTCTCTCTTCTCTTCTATAGATGAATGAAATTTCTATGAAGATCCCCCTAGAATCATGCCCTATCACTAAGATCTAGTGATGTGATGTGGGAGCAGTTACTCCCAAATTCTACCTTAGATATTTAAATTTCTCTTTGGGAAGATGCTTGGTGAATATGTTTGTCATTTGATCTCTAGTTGGCACATATTCCATGGTGAATTCTTGATATGCTACCTTCTCTCTTTAAGAAGTGATACTTGATTGATATGTTTTTAGTCCTATAGTGCATCACTAGATTCTTTGATATGTTTATTGCACTTGAATTATCACAAAGAATAGAGATAGGTTCTTTGTACTCTACCTTGATGTATTTAAGTGTTTGCTTCAACCATATCACTTGAGTGCAACATGCCATTGCTACCACATACTATGCTTCAACTATTGAAAGAGTAACTAGCTCTTGCTTTTTACTTAGCTATGAAACTAGTTTGTTTCCAAGGAAAAATGCACCACCACTAGTGCCTCTTCTATCATCCACACTTCTAGCTCAATCAAAATATGTATATGCTGTCAAAGTGAAATTTTTAGTCTTGGGATACCATAGTCCATAACCAACAATACTTTTGATGTATCTAAAAATTCTTTTACCTTTATTGACATGGGACTCTTTAGGAGTAGAGTGAAATATTGGAACCATACACACTATAACATACATCATATCAGGTCTTGATGCAGTTAAGTATAACAAGTTACCTATCATTGACCTGTACATTGTATGATTTGCATCTAGGGATTCATCTATCTTCCTCAACTTGCATCTAGTTATCATGGGGGCACCAAATGGTTTGCTATCTTCCATTCCAAACTTCTTGAGCATTTTCTTAGCATACTTAGTTTGAGATATGAATATCCCATCATATTTTTGTGCCATTTGTAAACCAAGGAAGAAATAAAATTCTCCTAGCATTGACATCTCAAATTCATTTTGCATTTGGACAAGAAACCCTTTACAAATTGTCTTATCTACCACCAAAAATAATGTCATACACATACAAAGCAACAATAATCATATGCTCACCTTCAGATTTGAAGTATAGATTGATGTTTGTACATCCTTTCTTGAAACCTTGTTGCAGTAGGTACTGGTATAATCCTGAATACCATGCTCTAGGTGCTTGTTTTATACCATACAAAGCTTTATTTAGTCTAAACACATAGTAATTTTCTTCTGATAGCTGAAAACCTTCATTTTTCTCTATCTAGTCTTCTTCTTCTAGGTTCCCATTTAAGAAAGAAGACTTGACATCCATTTGATAGAATTTGAATCCTTTATAAACATAGAATACAAGAAACATTCTTATAGCTTCTAATCTAGCAAATGGAGTAAATTTTTCCTCAAATTCTATACCTTCAACTTTTGGATGTCCCTTGTACACCAATCTTTCCTTATTCCTTATAACAACTCCATCTTCATTGATATTATTTTGAAAGACCCATTGAGTACCTATCCCATTCTTACTTGGGGGTCTTGGAACTAATTCCCAAGTTTCATTCTTCACAATTTGGCTTAGTTCTTCTTTCATGGATTTTATCTAGATTTCATCCTTGTTGGCTTCAACATAGCTCTTGGGCTCTATTTTAGACAATAGCGAAAAGTTTGTTTCTCTTTATTCTTTGCAACTCTCCTTTTTTGAACTCATTCATCCTTGTTTCCAATAATATTATCTTCAGGATGATCTTTTTGGACATATCATGTAGGTTCCTTTTCATTTTCTTTTTTAGACTCCTCATAAACTTCATTTTCAAATTCTAGTTCAACATCATAGCTACCTCTACTACGTTTAACATGTTTTAGATCTTCATCAACCTTGACATGATACTTTCAAAAAAATTTGCAGCCTTTTGTTATAGCATTTGTAATATTTGCTTTGGGTGGAATATCCAAGAAATATTTCATCACATCTAGAGTCAAAGCTTCCCAAATTATCCTCTTCTCTCTTGATGTAGCACTTTTACCAAACACTTTGAAATACTTAACAGATGCAAGTTAGCCATACCATAGTTCATAAGGTGTTTTCTCACTGTTTACTCTCAACTATACTCTATTCAAATTATATAAAATTATATGTACTGGATCTCTCTAGATACATTAGGAAACTTAGCCTCATTTAGAATTGTTCTAGCCATTTCTTTAACTGTTCTATTCCTTCTCTCAACAACTCCATTTTGTTGTGGAGTCCATGCTGTCAAATATTATTTTTTAATATTACGCTTCTCACAATATTTAATGAATTCATTTGATGTGAATTCACCACCTCTATTAGATCTTAAGAATTTGATCCTTCTGCCAATCTCCTTCTCAACCATAGCTCTAAAGATCTTAAATATTTCAAATTCTTGAGATTTATCCTTCAAAAAGGTTACCCAGGTCATTCTTGAATAGTTATCAATTAGTAACATGAATTAACATTCACCTTTCAATTATCTTGTCCTTGTGGGGCCACAAAGATCAGTATGAACCAATTCCAAGGGCTTTGTAGTTGCGTACTGTTTTGTTTGAAATCTGAATCTCCTTTTTTTTCCTTGCTAACATTCCTTACAAGCAGTGTTTACTGGTTTTTTTATCTTAGGCATGTGTCTTACCAGTCGTTTTGAGATCAATTTTACAAGATTATCAAAATTTACATGGCCCATTCTCCTATAACATAACCAACTCTCATCAACCTGCCCTATCATGAAATTTTCTCCATTCACTTCATTGACATTGTAGAGGTTGCTTTCAATCCTTATTCCCTCAACAACAACTTTTCATGATTTTTTGATTTTGTATCCTTCAACATTAAACATAACTTTATAACCATTGTCACACATATGACTGAAACTTAGTAGATTATGCTTTAACCCTTCTACATAAAGGACATCACTTGTAGCCAATTTTCTATAAATTCTCAATGTTCCCTTACTATGGAGTCCTAGAACAGTGTTATCACCCAAACTGACTGAACCTTGCTTACAACTCTTTACCTTGATGAACTTGCTTTTATCTCTATTTATGTGTTTAGAGAAGCCACTATCTATTACCCACACATTTTTTTTAATTTTTGGCATGAAGTGATGTTTGTGCAATCATTGATTGTGTGGGTTTTTTTCTTTTTCCTTCCACACCTTCTTGGGTTTCTTTTCTACCTATCTTCATTCTTTTCAAAGTTTTGTGAACCTTTGTTCACGCTAGGAGACATGGTTTTCTTTTTAATTTGCATTTTTGGTCTTACAAAGTTTTTTTTACAATTCTTAGCTATGTGACCAAAGTTATTACAATTATAGCAAATCTCATTCATATCCAACAAAGGATAAAATTGATTTCTAATCACAAAGTTTGTTCTCCTTTGAGAAAAAACTCGACATTCACATACCTTATGACCAAACTGATTACAAGTATAACAATAACCATAGAAAAATGAAGAATACCTAGTCATAATTTCTTTGAGCAAGATGAGGAGGTCTTCTATGCTTTGATTTCTTCAAATATCTCACCCTAGTGAAACCATCTGCATCAACTCCTTTTGAGTTCTACTTCTACTTCAAGTTATCAGGGATTGATTGGTTATTCATATCTACTCTAGCCTTCTTTTCTCCATCAACTTTCTTTATATCGGATTTTTCATTCTTAGAGGCATTCTCTTTGTAAGCTTTCTCATCCTTTATACCAATCTTTTCGTCAGATTTGAATTTATCATATAAGTTTGTAGATGCACTAGTACTAGGACTCTTTCCTTTGTCAAATCCTAAGCCAAAATTTTCCCTTTTTGAGGGATTTTGTGAACTAATAAATTCATCAAGTATTTTAGATCCACCCTTTAGCTTCAAACCTTTATCAATCTATTCTTTAGCCTTTTCTAATTCTTTTCACAAGGGCACTATTTTTGCTTTCGACTTCTTGCACTCATTAGATTTAGACTGTAGTTCAAATTTGACCTGTATTCTACCTTTTAGCTTCTTCCCTTGTGTGTCAAGATTCAAACTCACTTGGTCACTAGTTGGTTAGATTCTTCAAGACTTTTGGTTAGCTTTTCAATCTCCTTTTTTGCAAGCTTTTTCTATTTTTTGTTCTCCTTCCTCATGCTAACAATCTCTTCTAAAGCACAAACGAGTTTACCTTCAAGGTCAACTTCTCCTTCTTCTTCTTCATTAGAAGCTTCAACTTATCCATTTTCTTGATTAGCCATGAATAGAAATTCATTTTCTTCCATCACAAAGGCATAATCTTGTTCATCATCTAAACTATCACTAACATTAGATGAATCACTTTCCTCATGTATGTACAAACTTTTCTTCTTCCTTGGAAAATTATTTTTCTTAAGAAAGTAGGGTTTCTTCTTTTTACTATCCACTTCTTGTTCATAGTTATCCTTCTTATTGTAAGGACAATTAGTAGAAAAATGTCCTAGTTTACCATAGTTAAAGGACTTAAAGGGTAACTTAACTCTATATTTTTTAGAGCCTCTTTTTAATCTTTTGATGAAGTTGGCTTCTTCTTCATCATTCTTCTAATGTTTGAATATAGAAGATTCACTCTTTTCTTTCCTGGCTGCTTTGAATGTTGCTTCTCTCTTGGATGTATATGCATCTCCCATTCTCATTTCATAGACAATGAAGGTGCCATGCAACTCATCAATGGTGTGTTTGTTTAGATCTCTTGCTTCCTCTATTGCAGAAATCTTAGAATCATATCTTGAGGGTAAGGATCTTAGAACCTTTTCCACAATCACATATTCTTACATCTCTTCTCCAAGACCTCTTATAGTGTTCATTATTTCATCAACTCTAAGAAGATAATCTACAATCTTTTTCCCTTTACTCATCTTGAGACTTTCAAACTTTCCTTTGAAAGTTTGTAGCTTTTCCTACTTAGCTTTATCATCACCTTGATAAGTGTGATTTAATTTGAACCAAATATCATGGGCTATTTGATAGTGCATCACTTTTACAAACTCATTGTTAGAAAATCCACAAAGAATAGCATTATTTGCTTTAGAATTTTTTTGATATTCTTGCTTACTAGCTTGATCAGTAGTGGTTGTTGCAAGAATTGTATAACCATTTACAAAAAAATCCCATACATAATTCCCTAAAGATGATAAATATGTTTGCATTATAATGCTCCAAAAATCATAGTTTGATCCATCAAAGAGAGGTGAGCTCTATTTGAGGATGAACCTTCTTGACTCACCATTTGTGTTCACTGTCCAAGATCTATTCGAGTTGATTATGCTTCTCCATGGGAACTAGCAATTTGATACCAATTGTTCGAACACAACTATCTATTGAGAGGGGGGTTAATTAGTATATAATTACAACCTAACTCTTAACACCTCACAAAGTCGAATAAAAAATCATGTAGAGAGATAAACACACAAAAGCTCATAACACCAAATATACGTGGAAAACCCAATATGGGAGAAACCATGGTGAGAAAAGCTACTTGATTCTACTACTAAAATGTATCCTCACAATAAAACCTCACTAGTTGTTGTAATAACCCAAACTAATAACCCAAAAAATACCACTATTTTTTTTTCTTTCTCTGTTGATCCACGCTCTTCAATCCTTCCATGTTCTTGCTCCTTTACAACCAAGAAAGAAAAACCTCCTACTTCTATTCCCTCTCTTTTTCCTAAGAAATTACTACCCTTGGAATTACATGCAAAGAAAAAAAATGAATGATGAAAGAAAAGTGACTATGAAGAATTTTGAATTCTGCTCCCCCTTTGAAACAGGCTAAGGGTCATATTTATAGAACATGTGTATTGGTTCAACGGTCAAGATTTGATGGAAAAAATTAGTGGTCAAGATAGAAGTAGTGAAGACGTAAGTTTCCATTTTGACTCATGAGAAGATAATAATGAGTTTTTAATTTAAAAAATGGATAAAGATGCACTTGAAGTTTCCCATTTTATGCATAGTTTTGATTATATGGGAAAAATAGGTTTTGAAGGGACCTGAAACCCTTTACAACAAAAGATACGAAATGCTGCTAAAAAGTACTTTAGAATGACACTAACAACATAGCAAAAGCCAAAAAACAAGACAAAAAGGGTGCTGAACAATCTAGATAAGACAATAAGCTAACAACAACACCCAACAACATCAAAACAACAAAACAACAAGGAATAAACCGAAACCCAATAGGAAACATGAAACAACTAGAAGAAGACCAAACCCTAATTCAAATTGCTCAAGGTGTTGGCCACCTCAATCTCTTGGCTTCTATGCTTTTTGATCATGTACAACATCTCCTTCTCAACATCGAAGGAATTTTTCCATTTAGCCGACCCTCTAACAGCAAGGCCCTTGTCATCATCTTTTGCACCTTTTTTTCCTTTGCCTTTAATTGAGTGCTCTTTCTCCATTAACTCGAAAAAATAAACTTGGTCCTCCCTGAGTTCACTAATCATTCTAAATAGGACTTGCAAAAATTCCACACTATTCTTCAAAGAGATGTGGCATGCTTGAAGAAGCTTCTTTATGTCCACATTCGTTCCCAAAACATTGGCTTCCAAACTAGCTAGTCTATCTTCACACAAACATTTGAATTCATGGAAAGAACCCTCAAGGTCCACTATTTTGTCAATCAGAATGTTCGACACCGAGCCTTTTAGAACATTCTTTAGATTCTCCTTCAAACCTCTAATTTTAATGTTAATCTTATTGAACTCTTGAAGACTCCACTTAGTTAACTTAAAATTTCTAGTGGCCCCAACCCTAGCCATATCCAACAATTCAAACATAGAGGTAGAATCATCATCGAGGTAAGAAAATTCCTCAGAGAGGGGATTTACCTTCAAAGGCTCTGATTTAGCTCTCTTCTTCTTAGAATCCTCCTCATCTAGACCCTTATTCTCCTCATTGAGCTCCACATTGTGCAAGTCCTAAATCAGGGAGTCCTCAATAGCCATCACATTTTCACCAGAATCCTTGCCTTCACAAGACACTTTGGAGTCCTTTGCTGACACTTTCAAGGCCTTGTTCTTCGGGTTGGAAATACGCTTAGATGACCTCCTCAACTTGTCCTTCTCCTCCATACCCAGAACATTATCTTGTGACCCGACCTTAATACCACCACCTATGACACCCTGGCCAACAACCAACTACTTGGTCCTAGGAGGAGAACCATTTGAGCCCACTTCCATGTCCTCGCTGTCAAAAAGAACAAGGCATTTGGCTACCCTGTTACTCTTAGAACTACCTAACTTCTTCTTCTTTGAAGAAGTAGTCATAGGGGCCGGGGACACATCCTCTTCCTCTTCGTTTTATTCCTCTTCATCATCCATACTAGAATATAAGCTTGATGACCTAGAAACATCACTCAAATTCTTCTCCTTACCCTTAATGCCAGGGGCGGGAAGAAGATTCTTAACATGCTCCATGATTAAGAGAATGATACCTTCATGGAGGACGGGAGCCCTCCTATTCTTCAAATGAGTGTAAACAAAAACCTCCATGAACAATAATAGAAAAAATGGGAAAGAAATGGAAAAACCATGCCTGAAATGGTTTAGAAGCATGAAGTGGTGTCCGAGAATAGTAGTAAACCTCCCCTCCAGAGTCACATAGCACATAAGAACCTCAACAACTTTCACCCAAATCTTCTTAAGGGATTTTCACTCATAACCCCAACTTTCCAATTTGATCAATTTCTTCTGCTCGTCATCTTTGAAGAATTGGGCCATCGCTTCCTCATTACTCTTATTGTCCTTGTAAAACTTACGACCAACCGTCAACATCTTATTAATTGTAGCTACCAGCTCCTTATTCACCTCCACTTCCAGGCCTTTTATCTTGAGCCTGTGATTATGCCAGTAAGACACAAATTGTGCTGAAGCATTAGGGTCATTCCCATGCATCCTTTCTAAAAAGGGTGTGAAATTACCATGACACAATATATTCCAAGGCTTCCTTATTCTTCCTGAGGCCCACATAGGAATGTGGCTCAATTATGCTTCTATCACCACCCATTTCATCCAACACCAGAACAAGAAATCCCTTGCGAAAATTGCTCAACTGAATGCCAGAGAACGAAAGGAAACCCACAAAGCATGTGAGACGGAAGGAGGTACTAGAAAATAAATTTTGCATCATCTCAACCCATGCCATCATTTCTCAATAAGCTCCTAGCTTTATTGGGAAGGATCGAGCCCTCCTCCCACATATGAAACTCATTTAAACTGACAACCTTGTTGGAAAAAAATTCTACCAATGAGTTTCCTTCTCAATAAACATGAGAGATGCAAATCTCTTCACAAGATCGTAGCATAATTATAGTATCTTTAATAAGCTGCTCCACATTCCAACTTGAAGGATGAGTGCCACATATATAGTTAATAATGTTTAGCGAATCACCTTCAACTCATAATTTGGAGTAACCTTTACTAACAACACATTTAATGCTTATGAATGTAGCCTCCGCCTCTGTACAGTGACCATTTTATGCATAGTCAAATGATGATGTAAAAATAATTCTCCCAAAGGATGAGTAGCTAATTGATAATGAAAGATTTAAATTCTAAAATGAATAGAGTTAATTGATAAGAGACAAGGTGTTAATTGGAAATACAAATAGAAAGTTGAAGTAGAGAAATATGAAATTTTTAAAATAAAATATATGTATTGTTTCATTCATAATTGAAAATAATTCTTATTTTCATAATTAAATTTTGCATCATTTTTAAAAAATTCATTTTAAAGTAAAAGTATCTATTTGATTTTCTTAATATTTTAATCTATTGATTTTTAATTTATTTTTTCTTTTGTTTTAATTCCATAATAATTATTGTCAGACCAAATTAACTTAATAATAAAGAGTTTCATTTTCAAATGTTCTAGGAAGAGGGTTGTGACATCCTCCCCCCTTATATTGTGCATCTTCCCGATGCACTTATGGGTGCCAAATGAAATTTAACATTCATTGATCAAGATTCTTTTATTGGGTCTCATTATCCAACAATTATTGTTTCAACTTATTCATTCATATTTCATCATTTATCAAATTTATTTGTAATAACAATATATGGTGTAAATTAAGCTATCCAAACATAATCATCTCAAAGATGGGATAAACATCAATTAAAATAAATATTTGCTTCAACAATAAGAGAAAAATATATCCATTCCACAATAATTCATAAAATGTGTAAAACCATATTCATTCCAAGAGTAAGTCAAAATAATGTATTTTCTTCAATAATAAGTCATAAAATAAACCTCACTTCAACATTAAAACATCAATGTATTTGCATCCCAACAACAAATCAACAATAAGCAAACAATAATTCATAAAATGAATCCAATTCTAACAATAAGTCTCAAAATATGTCATTTTCAACAATAAGTCATAAACTGTATCCATCTCAACAATAAGTTAACAATAAGTCAAAAACATATTCATTCCAACAATAATTTATAAAATATACTCATTCAAACAATAAATCATAAAATGTATTCACTTTAACAATAAGGTGTAATCATAAAATTTACCAATTCAATCAACAAGGTATAAAGGTATCCTATCCAAACATTAAGGCATAAAGTTTAAACAATAATTTCAAGGTCATAAAGTAAATATATATATCAAAATATTCAAAAATAAGTCAAATGAACCCCTCATAATGTCCAAGAATCCATCAAGGTCAAATTAAAATTTGAATTTTCCCTACATAGGTAGGAAATAATTCAATAAAAATGATTTACCAATGAAAATAAGTTTTGCAAAAGGTTCAATTTGTAGTTCAAAAATATTATGCACTTTTAATTTATGCAAGTCGTAGTAGGCTCAAGGCCTAACTTTCGAACCTTGCTCTGATACCACATGTAATAACCCAAACTAGTAATCCAAAAATTACCACTGATTTTTTTTCTTTCTCTGTTGATACATGCTCTTCAATCCTTCTGAGTTCTTGCTCCTGTACAACCAAGAAAGTGAAACCTCCTACTTCTATTCCCTCTCTTTTTCTTGAGAAATTACTACCCTTGGAATTACATGCAAAGAAAAAAAATGAATGATGAAAGAAAAGTGACTATGAAGAATTCTGAATTTTCCCTCCCCCTTGAAAGAGGCTAAGGGTCATATTTATAGAACATGTGTATTGTTTTAACGATCGAGATTTGATGGAAAAAATCAGTGGTCAAGATTGAAGAAGTGAAGATGGAAGTTTCCATTTTGACTTGTGAGAAGATAATAATGAGTTTTTAATTTAAAAAGATGGATAAAGATGCACTTGAATTTTCCCATTTTATGCATAGTTAACTGATGATGTCGAAAGAATTCTGCAAAAGGATGAGTAGTTAATTGATAATGAAAGATTTGAATTCTAAAATTAAAAGAGTTAATTGATAGGAGACAAGGTGTTAATTGGAAATACAAATAGAAAGTTGAAGTAGAGAAATATGGCAACTTTTAAATAAAATATATGTATTGTTTCATTCATAACTGAAAATGATTCTTATTTTCATAATTAAATTTTGCATAATTTTTTAAAAATTTATTTTAAAGTATCTATTTGATTTTCTTAATATTTTAATCTATTGATTTTTAATTTATTTTTTCTTTTGTTTTAATTCCATAATAATTATTGTCAGACCGACTTAACTTAATAATAAAGAGTTTCATTTTGAAATGTTCTAGGAAGAGGGCTGTGACAGTTGCAATGTTTAAGGCCACCAACCCTAAGGAGACACCAATCCCATTATTTAGGAGCACCAACTCCAAGGAGGCATCCACTCCCTTACTGAGTACCAACTCAGTTTTCTGATGGCACCAACCAATTATATTTACAATGAAAAAATATGGAGCTACAACTCCAAATTACAAATGATTCAAGATTGAATCCAATTCAATGCTATATACCTATTTTGTAACTACTCATATTCTGCTCTATTTATCTACAACCAATCTCTCTCTTGCTGCTATCTCAACATCTCATTTCTCTTCTCTACTCTTCTCTTTTCCCCTTCTCTTTTGTATCTCACACAACTTTTCAACTCAATGCATATCCTAGACGGTGTTTCCATATGTTGCTCTAGGTCTTCCTCTCACAACATGTGCATAGAAAAAATCCTAAATCACTCATACAACCACAATAATTAGTCATTCAACTTCTTTCTTAGCTTCTGCAACATGCCATCTCACCTCAAGCCTTGCACCATCAAAATCATTCAATGCGCTTTCTATTTAAATAGCATATGCCAATCTTAGGTTTTGATATGCATTTAATTCATATTCTTGTATGCTCGATCTTTGTTCTAGATATGACATATTTTCTATTTTTAGTAACCTGTAAACCCTAGATCACATATGCAATAAATAACTTTTGTTGTATGATTGATCTGTATTTGATTTTTGATCATCTTTGTCTTTGTGCAGTTGTCTACACATCTAATCACTAATCAAAATGAGTAGATGGAGTAGTTAAACCAATTAAATTTAGCTTATGTGTCAATTTATAGCTATTCCACCACTTAGCCATTATAGATTGAAATCTTTGAATTTAGGCCTTCGATCTACAATCTTTGTGCCTAGATTTGATGCTTCTCATTTAGCCGCTCAAACTGTAAAACATGACCATTAGATTAAAACTCTTTATAATGGTCTTGTGGATTTTTAATTAGGGCATCGAGTGAATATTCTTATTTGGATGCTTTATGGTTGACGTCACTAGGGGCATGCATCATCATACCATGTTCTCGTAATACCGATGCATGGACCTATACACCCTCCAAGGGAATGGCAGGAGGATGCCATCTGTCCACCTACATCATCACTTTGTACACATGTCTTTTGAATGAACAAGACAATTGAGAGGGGGGATGAATCAATTGTATCTAATCAAAACATCAAAAAACCCTCAACAAAAATGAGATCCACATGATTAATCACAAAATGAAGATAAAAAAACTAAAATAGCAACACCATACACAAGAGAACATTAGATTTACATGGAAAATCCAATGAGGGAAAAACCATGATGAGGATTAGATCGCAATATAAGTAATTGTAAAACTGATACAAAAGGGCTCACTGCAAGAATATGACACACTATCCAAAAACGCTCACAGCTAGGGCTCACTGCCACATAATGAATAAGAAGATAGAAGATAAATTTTATACAAAGAGAACTTTCTCAATGCAACAAGGAATCCACCACAATGCTCCAAAACTTTTGCAGTCTAGAATGAAAGACTTCAGACACCTTCAACTCACTACATTCAGGAATCCAATACTATGAAGTTCACACTGCTTTGCTCAAATTCGCATCACACACATCACTTGTATTGACCTCACATCTATCTTTCTTCTCTCTTCATTATCTCTCATCTCACAACAAATCCACTCTTATTTTTATCAACCTCAACCTTAAACATCTTCTCCAAGGTTGACATTCTATCTGTTGTATTTATAAATTCAAATGAGGTCGGAACCTAAACATTCCTGTGGTGAATAGGAATGAAAGGGGACCAAAACAACACTTAATTGAGACCCTAAATTAAGTCTCACATGCCACACTACACATCCATTAATACTTGAGCATTTTTGAATGTAGTGTAAACACCAAGTTGATCGTTACCTACAAAAACACATTAAAAATTGAGTACATGCTTTCAAAACTTTCGATACACCTAACAAAAAATCTTCTTGACAAAAACAAGAGAAAAAAACTATTAACTCTCCTTAAAAACCAAAATTTATAAAAATAAACTACAAAGAAATTTGGAGCAAATGCATTTCTCCCCGACACCTGCGTACAACACTGCAAAACCAATTCTCATACTGGTAAACACAACTTCCTGTCACCAATGATCCAGAACCCAAAATTATGAATATATAAACCTCTGATGACCTTGAGTGACATACAAAATCCACACAGACATATCATCAATAAAGAAGAAACACGAAGCATGATCCAAAGCACACTCTGAACACTTGCACACCACTATTTTCTTTATTTATCAAATTTTCTCAAAAGAACTTGGAAATAAAGTATTAGAGATATTAGATCAGATGATTACTTCATTCCAACTCATCTCCAAAAATTACAAACAAAGATAGCTCCATGTACTCACAACACTTCCTCAATATCTCAACTACACATGAATAACCTGCAACAACCTATTTTCCACTTTTCCACATTTTTCTCAATATCCTTGACATTTTCATCATGCAAAATATTCCTTAATAGACATATGACATCAATGACAAAACCAATCAATAGACATCCTGTTGACATCGATGAAAACACCTTGATACTTGCAACAATCTCCCCCTTTGTCATTGATGGAAACACATGATGTGAAAAACCATGAAAGGCAACACAAATTTGAACACACTTTATTTTCTCCTTCTAAACACACTTTCTTTTCCCCCCCTGAATGATTTTACAATATGCACAACTTTCTCCATTGATACCTTACAAATTTTCACATGATACTTTCTCCCTCTTTGATATCAATGGAAAAGGAAAAAAAGTTTTGCATTATTCTCCCCCTTTAACACTGAACCGACATACTTGTTTTGAATACTCCCCCTTAGGAGTATACCCAATCAAATCAATAACTCAATGAAAAATCATGGAACTACCTACTCCCCTTGAGAGGTAGCCACCAACATTAGTCTAGAACAAGAAATAGATCCATAGATCCACTGGAGTGATGCATCTCCATATGCATCTGGTTCAACGAAGGAGGGGTAATAACCCCCAATCTCTCCCAAAGATACACAATAGTATCCTTAGGAAGATCCTTAGTAAATATGTCAACAATCTATTCCTTTGTAGGTACATATTCAAGTTTCACCTCATTCTCCATAACCTTCTCTCTCAAAAAGGGATACCTAATAGATAGATGCTTTGTTCTTGAATGCATCACTGAATTCTTTGAAATGTTAATTGCACTTGTATTGTCACAAAAGGTAGATATAGGGTCATCATATATAACTCTAATATCCTTCAATGTCTGTCTCATCCACAACACCTATACATACAACATGATGTTGTTGCAATATACTCAACCTCTAAAACAAACAAATAAACTAAATCTTTCTTCTTACTCAACCATGACAACAATCTACATCCAAGAAAGAATGGTCCATCACTTGTACTTTTTCTAACATCAACACAACCAACCCAATCTGCATATGTATAAGCACTTAGTGTGAAATCAGTATCCTTAAGATACCATAAGCCATAATCTAGAGTGTCTCTTAAATATCTAAATATCCTCTTTACTACTGCAACAACACTTCTTTAGGATCTTCTTGAAATCTAGCCACAAGAAAAACTACATGCATGATATTCAGTCTAGTAGCAGTTAGATATAGCAGTCCACTAATCATAGATCTATATTTTCTCTGATCAACCTTAGGTAAATCATTATCTTTGCATGCTTCACTCATTGTTTTAAGTTCATCATTAGAATGAAAATATAGATTTACCTCAACTTCAACAAATTTTCTTTTTGTCAATACACCTTTCCTTTTGTCTCCAATGATTTTTTCTTTAGAATTATTCATTTGCACATACTTAGGGGTCTTAGGGGTCTTCTCTAGAGCTTCTTCCTCTTCATTTTGCACTTCTTCTTCATCACCTTTTTCTTCTCCTACTTCTTTGCAATTAGGTTCATCTAACACATATCCATCCATTGCAATTGAATTTTGCAAGTTTTCATCAACCTTAACATTTGCACTTTCAACTATGTTTCTTATCCTTTTGTTGTAACATTTGTAAGATTTTCTTTTAGTAAAATATCTAAGATACCTTCATTAGACCTTGCATCAAACTTTCCTAATTTTTCTTCTCATTTGATATAACATTTTCTTCTAAATACTCTAAAGTACTTCACAGTAGGAATCCTTCCATACCATAACTCATAGGGAGTCTTTATGCTATTAGGTTCGTCTTGTACTCTGTTGAGTATGTAAACAACAATATGAATTGCTTCTCTCCAGTAGACTTCTAGTAGATTTTCCTCTTTCATCATAGTCCCAACAACTTCTTGAATCATCTAGTTTTTTCTCTCAGCCACTCCATTTTGTCAAAGAGTTCTAGGGGTAGAAAAATGCCTCTTTATTCCATGAACTTCAAAAAACATGTTGAACTCATTAGAGGAAAATTCACCACCTCTGTTAGACCTCAAACATTTGATTTTTAGATCCATTTCATTCTCAACCATAGCTTTATACACCTTGAATTTATCTAGTGCATCAAATTTTTCTCTATGAAAAATAACCCATGCCATTCTAGAATAATCATCAATCAAAAGCATAAAGTACCTGCCACCTTGTAGACTTATCACTCTTGTAGAAATGAAAAGATCTATACAAATTAATTCTAAAAATATGGTAGTAGATTGTTCCTTTCTCTTGAAACTACTCCTCACTTTCTTTCCAAAATGACAATCCCTGCAGACAACATTGATAGGATTTGTGATTCTTGGTAGGTCTCTCATTGCATGAACTGAATTGAACTGATTCTCACCAAATTATCAAAATTCAAATGATACATCCTCCAATGGCATAACCAACTATCACTAATATGTGACATAAAGGAATGACCATCAACACCCTTAAGTTGATAAATGTTCCATCTATTCTCTCACCAACAACAATCACAGTCTGGACCCTTTTCTAATCTCACATGTTTTATATTTAAACACAAGATTATATCACTTACTACACATTTGTCCAACAATCAAAAGGTTATACCTTAAACCCTTAACATAGTAAACATTGCTAGTGTTATGCTTGCCATCAAAATTGATTTAACCTATTCCACAAATATTAGATCCTGAATCATCTCCAAATTTAACTAGTCCTCCATCATATTTTTTAAGTTTAATGAAGTTACTCTTGTCTCTAGTCATGTGATTAGAGCAGCCACTATCAACAACCTAGTAATTATTATCCTCTTTAACATGAAAAATAGATACCAGAGTACCTTCAACCTTATCCTTCTTCTCCACAATACATTCCTTCACACACCTTTCAGAGTTAGTAGAACTAGGTTCTTCTTTTATAGCCAGAAATAAGAATTCATTATCATCGAAGTCTCCATAATCAGATTCATCATTAGAAATACTAGCATCTTCTCTAACACAAAAATATTTCTTAACCATCTTTCATTTATTCTCCTTACTCTTATTCTTTACATCTCTTTTTGGACATCTAGAAGCATAATGACTTATATCACCACAGCTAAAAAATTTGAAAGTTAATTTACCTTTATACTTACTAGTGCCCTTCTTCATTCTCCTTGTGAAATTAGCTTCCACATCATCAAGATTTTATCTGAATCTTCAACCTTTTCTGATACTCTAGCTTTGAAAGCAATCTCTACAGCTATACCATATTTCAAACCCTTTTTGCTAACTTAAAAAGAAGTTAGTATACCAATCATTTGATCTCTAGAATAATTATCAACATTCACAATTTCCTCAATAGTAGATACCTTTTCACTATAAAAATTAGGAAGAGACCTGTTAGCTCTCAAAAATGCAGTCTGAATGCCTCAAAAGGCTTCCAATCTCTTGATAAGCTTTAGGGTAACAGACAAGGTCAAAAGCTTTCGACCTTCTACTCTTCAGCTACTGCCAGACCTAGGCGGGTGTACCTATCTAAATGAAGCAGACTTGACTTATGATTATCCTTCTTGCAATGATTTGTCCACAATGGCAGATGGAAGTGAACAAATGAATTCTAACTAAATAGCAATAGCAATCTTCTTGATCTAAATCCTAAAATGCTCAAATAACAGATGTAAAGAAATTGAATGAATTCAAAATGATGAAGTGTAGAGACCAGTACCTTGTTGGGTATGCAGAGTCAAATGAGATCAAGATGAGTAACACCTTTCTAGAGAAAACTCAAATTATCTGGCATATATGATGTTTACAACTTGTATAAACATGCAAGAATGTAATCACCAAGCTCTACTTTAACAATCCAAATGAGCCTCTCTGATTACTGTGATCAACTAAAGAATTTTAATCTTTATTTGAAAGAACCAATTGATTAACCACACAGATACAACAAATGTGCACTGATGAATTGAATACAAACTTGTTATATCAATTTAAACAATCAAAAAAATTCTATTTTGGAGACAGCTTGGCAATAATTTCATTAAATTCAATAGATAATTGACACCAGAAATGTGTAGCAACATCAATTGACATTCATAAGTACCTCCATTTTCAAAACATGCATCATAGTCTCTAATATGATAAATCTATTGTACTATATCCATGTAATTTTCCTACTGTATCAAATCAAATTATAGTTGGTGATGATTTTACAATTACAAAATGCATATATATACTCCAGCATAAGGAAAACATAATGTTGAGATCACATGTCGGCCTGCAACGGTTCTCAAACATTTTCATGTCGGCCACAGTATTTGAATTTCTGTTATTCATCAGTGAAACAGTCGCTGAGACATCCTGTTAGCTATGCCGAAGGAAATTTAATCGTTTGTCATCCCTTTGGTTCAATTCGCATTCATTGTGACAAAACTGAGTTGGAGAAACATCATACAGATTTCATTATGTTTCATCGAGAACCCACTTACCACCTGTATGTCGCTATAGCATTCCATTTGTCACACCCAAGTCATGGAGTATTCATATGTTCCTTTGTGTTTCGTTGTAACACTGTGATATCAAGGAAACAAAATATCAAATTCATTATGTCAGGCCGAAAGTCTTTTATCATTTCCAAGTTGCCAAGACAAGAACACACTCTCACCGAGATATAATCTTCATTCGCCTTCGCGGAGACAATACACAATCGAGGAGATGCTATATAGATTGCTCAATGTTTCACCGAAACACCCATCCATCTTGTGTGTCGCTGTGACTTTATAATATTGGGGAGACCTCATGTAGAGCACTCATAGTTTCACCGAAAGTCATCCCGAGATTACCTTAGGTCGCCAAGAGAATGCAATTCTCACACCGAAAGCCATTTGAAAATAACCTTTATGCTCCGTTGGTGAGACATACACATTGCTATGACCCCTCACCGAAGACTTATGTCTGGCTGAAGCGAAACCCATATATAATGTCGGCGAGACATAGTGAGTTCGCCAAGATGCTTCCCTGATGGGAATCTCTTGCCGAAATATGAATGCATCCACTACCAGTTGGCAAGACAATGTACACTCGCCAAGACATAATGCCGATAACTCCAAGCTTTGCCAATGAATCCTCCCGCCATCGATTGGTGAGACAATGTGAAGTCGCTATGACTTACTCCGTAGGAAAAGTCTCTCACCGGTGAGCCTCATGTGAAATATCGGTGAGGCCAAAGGTCACTCGCCAAGATGTTACCCCGACGAAAATCTTTTGCCGATATGTATCTCCACGGTCGCCGAAACAACGTGAATATCATGCCGAATGGTGAGTGCACAAGACCTGTGATCGTTGAGACATCAAAGGAGTCATGCCGACAGACCTGTAGCATACAAATGTTAGCATAAAAACAACATAGGTTAGGGAGACAATCATGGACCTATGCCGATAGGAATTGCAAAATGGAAAATGCATGACCTGATGGATTTATGGGATAAAAATAGGCCAAAATGCTAGCAAAATGTCATGAAATGAGGAAAATATGCCTAAGGAAGGACTCAAATGGAGACTCAGGGGATGAAGGATATGTAAAAAGTATCATATTTTTATAGTTCCAACAGTGGCTCCGTCTGGGGATGAATGATAGTGAGATCATTGCAAGGATCTAGATCTTTGGGTGAGCAGACCAGACATAGAGTGATGAACCAGTGAGCAAAAATGGAATGAATGGTAATGGAAATGAATGCAAAACGGAGATGAATGGAAAACAAAAGTGAAATGGAGATGGACAAAATCCTAAACTACTGTGCATGGAAAATAATTTTTAAGAGGATCACCAAGAGTTGTCCATGCGCTGGCAACCCTTAATCCTCTGTGCTGCTCAAGAGAAAAAATGCTTCAAGAATTGCCCATGGATAGACAATTCCTGATCTTCACTAGCCATGTTCTGTAGATAGTATGAGTCTTCACCTTGCTTTCCAACAATAACAAAAGGTCCTAGCCACAAAGCTTCCCACTTACCATGCTTGCCCTTCTCTTGACACCTTGCGTTCCACATCAGCACCAAGTCATTTTCTTCAAATTTTCTATCTTTTTCCTTCTTATCAAATAAATACTTCATCTGTGTCTGCAACTTCATGTTTTGATTTTGGGCCTCTCTCCTTACTTCATCAAGTTCAACCAGTTGCTCCATTCTTTCCTCCATAGGCTCAAGAACATCCAAATCCTCCTGTAGGACAAACTTGTAGACTGGTAACAAATTCTGCAAAGGTATCCTAGCTTGTGATCCATACACCAATTCAAATGGGGATTTTCCAATTGCCTTTTTTACAGTAATCCTGTCAGCCCACATAGCTAGTTTTAATTTTGAATCCCAAGCCTTCTTATTTTTCCCTAGCATCCTCCTTATAATCTTCAAAAGACTCTTATTGCTAGACTCTGCTTGACCATTAGCTTGCGGATAATAAGGGGCTGCATAAGAAATAGTAATGCCATACTTATCACAAAAGCTTTTGAATTCATCTGACCTGAAACACATCCCATTGTCTGTGATCAACCTCATCGGTGCACCAAATCTGGTGATAATGTTGTCCATCAAGAAATTTGTCACCACTTTGCTTGTAGTCTACCTAGTTGGGATTGCTTCTACCCACTTAGTAAAATAATCAGTGGCAACTAGTATCCACTTGTGTCCCCCACTTGACTTTTCCTGTATCTCTCCAATGAAGTCAATTCCCCATTGATGGAAAGGGGCATCAGCCTCTAAGGGTCGAAGTGGCAAAGCACCCTAATACTTCAATTTTCCAGAAAGCTTTTGGCAAAATTCACATCTTCTCACATGTGTAAAAGAATCATTAAAAACCTAAGGCCAGTAGTAACCTTCCCTGAGAATTTTGTGTGCTGTTGTTTTTGCTAAATAATGTCCTCCACAAACTCCTTCATGCATTTCACTTAAAACATGCTTGGCATGAGACTCATCTAGACACAACAACAGTATACCATCCTTGTTCTTCCAAAACAAATCTCCATCCATGAAAACGTACTTTGATGCTTGCAACTTCAAAGTTCTCTTCTAGCTGTCACTCAATCCCTCTGGACACCTCATGTACTTAAGGTAATGCATAATATCAGTATACCAAGGAGTGTGCTCAATGTTTGCAATTGCAATCCCATCTTCTACATTACAAACTTGACTTGCTTCAATATTCGATTCTGCCATCAGCCTAGCCAAGCCTTGACCTCTCCCTAACTTAGTAATCTGTATCTCCATGTCAAAATCTTGGATCTTGTTAATCCATCTACATCTCTTTCCTGTTACTTTAGACGGTGTCAAGATATCTTAGACAGCTGCATGAGGGACATAAGCAATCACCTTTGCTCCAACAAGATATGGCCTGAAAGACTTTGTGGCCTTTACCAATGCAAATGCCTGTTTTTCCATTATATCATACCTCAATTCAGACCCTTGTAATGATTTATTGAAAAAAGACACAGGCTACTCATGAACATCATCATTCTTCTGTAACATAATTGCAACAATTGTGTGTATTGAAGCAAATGAAAATATCTGAAAAGGCTTTGCAAAATCTGGAGATTTAAGGACAGGAGCCTCCTTGATGGCCTTTTTGATAGATATAAAAGCATCTAAAGCTTCTACAGTCCATTCCATTTTATGTCCTTTCTTCAACATTTTTGATATGGGCTTAATGATCTCAGCAAAGTTAGAGACAAATCTTCTAACAAAATTAATTTGTCCAAAGAATGATTGTATAGCCTTGACAATTTTTGGAATAGGAATCTTATCAATAGCTTCAACCCTCTCAGGATCTATTCTAATTCCCTCTTTTGAAACAATATGTCCTAAAAACTTACCCTCTGTGACTGCAAAATGACACTTTTTTGGATTTAAACTAATACCATATTCAAGGGCTTTGATAAATACCTTCTCCAGATGTTGCACATGATCTTTAGCCTTCTTTGAATAAGCAGTCAGATCATCTTGGTACACTACCATGATAACATTGATTAGATTTTCAAATGCCACATCCATAGCTCTTTGGAAAGTCACTCCAACATTAATGAGGCCAAATAAAATTCTTATGTATACATATGTTCCCCAAGGAGTTGTGAATGCTGCCTTGTATTTCTCAGATTCTTTGACCTTGACCTGGTTGTATCCTGAAAACCCATCCATCATGGACAATAGCTCACACCCTGTTACCTTATGCAATATAGCCTCCATATTGGGTAGAGAATAATTATCCTTGAGAGATGCCATATTTAGATTCCTGAAGTCCACACATAATCTGATAGCTCCGTTCTTCTTCCTCAAAGGAACCAAATTTGAAACCCACGTTGAGTGCCTGATGGGTTTAATAATTCCTCCATCTCTGAGCTTTGTCAATTCTTCTTGCATTTTAGGCTCTAGCATTGGATTTATGGGTCTTTGCTTTTGTCGGAAAGGTTTAGCATCTAGCTTCAATGGTATTTCATGCTGAAACAAATCTACCTTGTATGCTTTCAGATCTTCATAAGACCAAGCAAAGACATGCTTGTACTTTCTCAATAACTCAATCAACATTCTTCTAATTGTAGGACTTATCTTCCTTCCTATGTACACCTTTCTTGGTGCTATTTCACTCCCCAAGTTGACTTCTTCAACATCTTCCCTTCTGATTGGTATTTGCTTCATGAGGGACCAATCATTGCCATCATACATCCTTTTCAATGCCACTAAACCTTTAGGAAGCTTATTTTTTTTGAGCTGCAAGATCTCTTTTCCAAAAACTATTTGCTTCCCATCCACTTCTTCAACAAAAGCATTGAAGTCAATTTCCTGAGCTTCATATTGATCTATACATTGAAGAAATTTCAAAAGATCAACATCATCATTGAAGACCTGCCAACTATAAACATTATCAAGAACAACATGCCTTGTTTTGAACTCAATCTGTGACACCCCAGCTAGTGTAATATCATCTCCTTTGAGCGCCACATTTGCTAAAAAATCAGCCATTATGTTCTTTGATCTGTCAATCCACTCAATTGAAAATTCATCAAACAATTCAATTGTGTCCCATACAACATTCCTATATTGCTTCAATCTTTTGTGTTTTGCTGCATACTTTGACTTGATTTGTGAAACAACCAACTCAAAATTGCCCAAAACAACCAACAACTTGATTTTATATTTCATAGCTATGTTCAAGCCTGTCAATAAAGCTTCATATTCTGCCACATTGTTTGTACATTCAAATGCTAACATAAATGAATATTTAAATGTAATACCTTTAGGTGAAACAAACACAATCCCAACTCCATTTCCTTTCTGGTTGCAGGCTCCATCAAAATACATCTTCCAAACACCATTGCAATTCTGTGCAACATGTTTTTCAATTGGATCACTATTGGTTAATTTTGGTTGAGCTGGTTCAATTTTAAAATTCCCAAGATCAACATCACAAAAACAATTGATCTGATCTTGTGGTACACAGTCAACAAGCTGGTTCATTCTTGGCTCCCTGTACAATTTGACTTCCTGACCATTCACTGGTATTGTAGCATAAGAGAGATCAAATTGGATGTTTCCACCAATAGCTGATGTCCACTGCCTTGTAAAAAGCATCCCAAACTGAGGAGGAGTATCTATCATAATTATGTCTATATTATAAGCCACTTGTGGATAAGTAGCCAGTTTGACTTCAACATCTTTCATAATACCAACCACAAGAACATGCCTGTTATCCATTGCATAACACTTGCCTCCAGTGGTATCAACCCACATGCCAAGCTGCTTCATAACTCCTACTGGCATAATGTTTATAGTAGCACCTGAGTCTATCATACAATTCCTTAACAATTTGTTTTTGATAAGCAATGTAGTGAAAAAAGGATCAACTTGAGGGGGAGTTGATAATATATCACTCAAGCAGACCTCAGAGTTGTTTATTTTCTCCTGCCTATTGACTGCTTTAACAACTACTTTGTTTTCAGAATTCATATATTTTTCATTTCCACTTGTTATCAATTGAACAACATTATCTCTGTATTCCTTAATTTTCATCAACTCAAGTAGTGGAACATACATTTTTACCTAGGATAACACCTGAGTGAAGTAAAAAAGGGAGCTCTCTACCTTAACATTCTTCTTCAGCTCTGGTGTATCTCCTTTGTTTTCTTCTTTTTCTTTTTTATTAGGCTGGCCAGGTGTTTGTATCTCTTTATGTAATTCCTTCACTTCCTCTTTTTGGATTGGCTTCTATTCACTTTTATCAAGCTGTCTCTTTTTTGGCTTTTTCACAGTTCCTTGTGTTGCCTTTTGATCTTTCATAAAAATCCCCCAGCCACACCGTCCATTTCATTTACTTTTATGTTTCTCAACCAGTATTTACTTTTTGCTTGCTCAACTGTAGCAACAGTTATTCTCTCTATTTCATCTTCAGTAAGTCTCCTCACACTGTATTGAGCAGGCGCCTCAACAGAATGTGGCTCAGTATAATCTTCATCAGAATCATAAGAGACCTGCTGTTCAGCCATATGGACATTGTACTTCTGATTAGAAACATCATACTCACAACCCTCATCCTTTGAAGATGAGTACCTTTCCTCAACATGGTGAAAAGTATTTGAAGTCAAATACACTGTGTGATCCTCTCCATTGTTTTTTGTCAACATTCCCTCCTCTTGCATCCTTTGGGCTACAACACAATAATCTGGGGAATGTGGTTGATCACAAACTTCACAGAAGTAATTATTACTCACCATGTAAGTTCCCTTTTTGCTCAATAGATCATGAGTCTCTTTGTTTCTTGGCCTAGCTGTTATAGGTTTTCCATCCTTCCAGTCTGTATTATAAGGCATATCATACAACCTTGACCTCTCATTTCTATTCTCATTTCTATATGTATTCTCCTATCTATATTGATAATTATTACTTTGCTGAGGAGCCCTAGGGTTGTCTCTTTTACTGACTATCCTAGCAGCCTTCCTGTTGTTTTCAATTGTCAATGCTATCTTCTGTGCTTCAGCCAAATCTCTTGGAAATCTATTCCTCAATTCGTACCCTATTTTAGGATCAAATGCATTTAAATAGACACTCAAAGCTACAGAATTTGGCAGCCTTGATCTAGGAGGTACATTAGTCTACAACTTGTTGAATCTTCGGCTGAAATCATAAATTGAGTCATTCTGATTTTTTTGAATTCGCATCAATTCATGAAGAGCAGCATTTGGTGCATTCAGATTCCCGTATTGTTCTAAGAATCGATCTTGGAATACTTGAAGAGAATTGATTGAAAATGCAAGCAAGTTGTTGAACCAATCCCTAACATCTTCAATAAGTGACATCATAAACAACTTCATGTGTAAATATTTGTATGGCACATCTATGTCTTGGACGAAAATGTTGAAACTTCTTAAATGCTCCTCAGCAGTGATTGCATTACTCCCAGTAAATTTGGGCACCATACCCCTCCAACTGCCATCCATAGGGTAAGGGTATAACTGAAAACCTGCTAAATCAAACTGTCTGATCATGGTTGTATGTTGGTGAGGGGGAGGAATAGGTGGACACTGATGTTGATACATCGGATTATTGTACTGTGCATTGTGCTGTGGGATGTAATGCTGACCAGGAGGTGGATGCACATATGTATGCTGCGTGGGAATATGAGGTGGATGATTTGGCTGCTTGTAGTGATTCCCTGACTGATGGTGAGGTACCACTGGTGGATTTGAAGGCCCTGCACTATGATTACCCTGCTTATGAGGTGGCACATACTTTGGGGGGCAATCAGTTGTCTGAGAGGTAACTTGGACTTTCAGCAATTCAGCCTTTAGTTCTTCTATCTCCTTCCTCTATAATTCAAGCTGTGCTTTTACCTCCTCAGGAAGCTCATGATCAATAAAATCATTTTGGTTACCTTCCATCTTCTGATCATATTCATGCTGAATTCTAATTCGTTCAACCTCCATTTTAGCTCTAAACTCAGCCTACTTCTGAGGATCAAGAAAAGAAAAGGGATTTCTTTGATCTTTTGGGGTAGAAGGCTCTGCACTCGAATTGTTTCTCCATGTATCATAGCGATCATATGTTTCACAATGTGCCCTTGGTACTTTGTCTTTATCTGTTAGGCACATATCTTCACTTATCTTTTTTCCTTTATCAACCTTGTGTGTCCAATTACTGCTGTTAGTAGGAGCTCCAGTATGACCTCCCCTGTATTGAGATATTCTTCCATTCATGTTTGAACAGCAGCAAAATTTCTGTCAGAGTCGCCACTCATTTTCTTAAAAGTGAGAAAATACTTAATGCTTCTTATTCCCAGCGGAGTTTGTGCAAGATTTTTGACTCTATGATTAAGGCCTTGATTCTGAATGTATCCCCAGCAGAGTCGCCAATTTGTTAGCTCTCAAAAATGCAGGCGGAATGCCTCAAAAGGCTGCCAATCTCTTGATACGCTTTAGGGTAACCGACAAGGTCAAAAGCTTTCAACCTTCTACTCTTCAGCTGCTGCTAGACCTAGGTGGGTGTACCTATCTGAATGAAGCAGACTTGACTTATGATTATCCTTCTTGCAATGATTTGTCCACAATGGCAGATCGAAGTGAACAAATGAATTCTAACTAAATAGCAATAGCAATCTTCTTGATCTAAATCCTAAAATGCTCAAATAACATATGTAAAGAAATTGAATGAATTCAAAATGATGAAGTGCAGAGACCAGTGCCTTGTTGGGTATGTGGAGTCAAATGATATCAAGATGAGTAACACCTTTATGGAGAAAACTCAAATTATCTGGCATATATGATGTTTACAACTTGTATAAACATGCAAGAATGTAATCACCAAGCTTTACTTTAACAATCCAAATGAACCTCTCTGATTACTGTGATCAACTAAAGAATTTTAATCTTTATTTGAAAGAACCAATTGATTAACCACACAGATACAACAAATGTGCACTGATGATTTGAATACAAACTTGTTATATCAATTTACACAATAAGAAAAATTCTATTTTGGAGACAGCTTGGTAATAATTTCATTAAATTCAATAGATAATTGACACCAGAAATGTGCAGCAACATCAATTGACATTCATAAGTACCTCCATTTTGAAAAAATGCATCATAGTCTCTAATATGATAAATCTATTGTATTGTATCCATGTAATTTGCCTACTATATCAAATCAAATTATAGTTGGTGATGATTTTACAATTACAAAATGCATATATATACTCCAGCATATGGAAAACATAATGTTGAGATCACATGTCAGCCCTCCATAGAATTTGGGCTCAAATAATGTTGGCCTGCAATGGTTCTCAAACATTTTCATGTCGGCCACAATATTTGAATTTCTGTTATTCATCAGTGAAACAATCGCTGAGACATCCTGTTAGCTATGCCAAAGGAAATTCAATCGTTCGTCATCCCTTTGGTTTAATTTGCATTCGTTGTGACAAAACTGAGTCAGAGAAACATCATACAGATTTCATTATGTTTCATTGAGAACCCACTTACCACCTATATGTCACTATAGCATTCCGTTTGTCACACCCAAGTCATGGAGTATTCATATCATATGTTCCTTTGTGTTTCATTGTAACACTGTGATATCAGGGAAACAACATATCAAATTCATTATGTCAGGCCGAAAGTCTTTTATCATTTCCAAGTCGCCAAGACAAGAACACACTCTCACCGAGATATAATCTTCATTTGCCTTCGCCAAGACAATACACAATCGGGGAGACGCTATATAGATTGCTCAATGTTTCACTGAAACACCCATCCATCTCGTGTGTCACTGTGACTTTATAATATCGGGGAGACCTCATGTAGAACACTCATATTTTCATCGAAAGTCATCCCGAGATTACCTTAGGTCGCCAAGAGAATGCAATTCTCACACCGAAAGCCATTTGAAAAGAACCTTTATGCTCCGTCGGTGAGACATACACATCGCTATGACCCGTCACTGAAGACTTATGTCTGGCCGTAGCGAAACCCATATATAATGTCGGCAAGACCTAGTGAGTTCGCCAAGATGCTGCCCTGATGAGAATCTCTTGCCGAAATATGAATGCATCCACTACCAGTCGGCAAGACAATTTACACTCGCAAGACACAATGCCGATAACGCCAAGCTTTGCTGATGAATCCTCCCGCCACCGGACGATGAGACAATGTGAAGTCGCTATGACTTGCTCCATAGGAAAAGTCTCTCACCGATGAGCCTCATGTGAAATATCAGCGAGACCGAAGGTCACTCACCAAAACATTACCCCGACAAAAATCTTTTGCCAATATGTATCTCCACGGTCACCGAAACAACGTGAATGTCATGCCGAATGGTGAGCGCACAAGACCTGCGATCGCTGAGACATCAAAGGAGTCATGCCAACAGATCTATAGCATACAAATGTTAGCATAAAAACAACATAGGTTGGGGAGACAGTCATGGACCTGTGCCGATAGGAATTGCAAAATGGAAAATACATGACCCGATGGATTTATGGGATAAAAATAGGCCAAAATGCTAGAAAAATGTCATGAAATGAGGAAAATATGCCTAAGGAAGGACTCAAATGGAGACTTAGGGGATGAAGGATATGTAAAAAGTATCATATTTTTATAGTTCGAACAAAACCTGAGAACTTTCTTTACCACTTTAGATTCTTTGACTTGTGCACCAAGACCTCTCATTGCGCTCGCCATCTCATCAACTCTCTACATGTAGATTTTGATTGTTTCATCTTCATACATATGTAGGGTGTCAAATTGTGCCTTCAAATTTTTCAACTTTGCTTGTTTGAATTTTTTATCTCATTCATAAATGCTTTCTTTCTTATCCCAAACCTATTTAGCAGTCTTCAAACTCATAACTTTTGCTAATTTAGTATTTGAAAGACTATTCCCAATAATAAATCTTGCCTTAGCATTGATGTCATATCCCTTGATCTTTGTACTTGTACTTGTACCATTTGCAGGTGGAGTATATGTAGTTTGATAAGCCTTTTCAACCCCAAGTCCTTGAGTTTCCAGATATCCTTCCATCTTTGTCTTCTAGAATGCATAATCTATACCATCAAATCTAGGGCATTCCAAAGAAACCTTGTTCACCATCTCAAATCTACCTCAAGTGGTTAATCTCTTCTTAAGGAATATTGCTTTGATACCAATTGTTGAATGAACAAGACAATTAAGAGGGGGTGTGAATCAATTGTATCTAATCAAAACATCAAAAACCCTCAATAGAAATTAGATCCACATGCATTAAATAAACCCTTATTATATTAATGTGATTAATCATGAAATGCAGATAACAAAAATTGAAATAACAATACCATAAAGAAGAGAACACCAGATTTACATGGAAAACCCAATGAGGGAAAAACCACAGTGAGGATTAGCTCACAATATAAGTAATTAAAAAATTGGTACAAGATGGCTGACTGCTAGAATAGGACACACTATCCAAAAAGGATCACATCTAGGGCTCACTACCACAAAAAGAACAATAAGATAGAAGATAAATGTTACATAGAGGAAACTTTCTAAATGCAATAAGGAATCCAGCACAATTCTCCAACACTTTCATAGTCTAGTATGAAATATTTTGGACACCTTCGGCTCATTACATTCAGGAATCCAATACTTTGAAGTTTTCACTGCTTTGCTAAAATTCACATCACACACATCACTTGCATTGACCTTGCATCTGTCTTGCTTCTCTCTTCATTCTTTCACATCCAACTCTCAACAAATCTAATCTTATTTATATGAACCTCAATCTTAAACATCTTCTCCAAGGTTGGAATTCTATCCATTGTATTTACAAATTCAAATTAGGTCAGCTCCTAAACATTCCCACAGTGGATAGAAATGAAAGGGGACAAAAACAACACTTAATTGAGACCCAAAATCAAGTCTCACATGCTACACTACACATCCATTAATACTTGAACATTTTCAAATGTAGTGTAGACACCAGGTCAGCCGTTACCCATGAAAACACATTAAACATTAAGTACATGTTTTCAAAAATTCCAATACACCTAACCACAAATTATCTTGATACAAACAAGAGAACAAAACCATTAAATCTCCTTCAAAACCACAAGTCCTAAAAAGAAACTGCAGAGAAATGTGGAGCAAATACATTTCTCTTCGACACCTCTATACAACACTACAAAACCAATTCTCATATTGGTAAACACAACTTCCTCTCACCAATGATCCAAAACCCAAAATTATGAATATAGAATCCTTTGACAACCTTGACCAAAATACCAAATCTACATAGGCATAGCATCAATATAGAAGAAATGTGGAGCACAATCCATAGTACACTCTGAACACTTGTACAACACTATTTTCTCCGTTTCTCAAATTTTCTCAAAAGCACTTGGAAATCAAGTACTAGAGATATCATCTCAGCTCATTACTTCTTTCCAACTCATCTCCAAAAAATGCAATAGAAGGTAGCTCCGCGCACTCACAACACTTCCTCAATAACTCAAATACACATGCACAACCTACAACAACTTGTTTTCCTCTTTTCCACAATTTTCTCAATATCCTCGACATTTTCATCATGCAAAATCTTTCTTAACACATAGATGACATCAATGAAAAAATTAATCAATAGATATCCTATTGACATCAATGAGAACACCTTCATACTTACAACAATTTCATCATGAAAACCATATATTTTACTTTATAAAGAGCTTCAAACATGATCCCACCAAGACACTTGTCACTTCCCCACACTACCGCAGGGCTAAGCTAAGGACCCACCATACTCTCAATGGGCTAGTGGGACACTACCATGTCTCCCTTCTGATATCATACTCCACTAACCATTTCTCATCATTTTTTTCTTTGTGTTCATTTTTGTACTATTTTTGCACACATGCCCCACCAGAGGCGGGGACCCTCTTTCCTGCTTTTGATTTCTTGTTTGTGCTTTAGGTCTTACCTTTTCCCCTTAAGGGATAGGTTCCTTAAAATTTTGATTCACTTTACTTGTTGAGTTTTAATGATTTTATTTTCACTTTGAGTGTTTCCACTTTGCGGCAATTGATCTTATATGGATGCTTGGAATCATTGGTTTCATTGAATTTTCATTTGGTATCGAATTTGGCTAAGTTTGAGAGAGTATCGCGAAATTTTCTAGAGGATGGGCTCCCGAAGTCATAGGTTTTTGTGGAATTCTCCAAGGACTGGATTACCCGAGGTAATAAGTTTCACTAAATCTGTCATCACCCAAAATCCACGAAGTATGCTTTTTGCAAAATTCTTCTCATCGCAGATTCCCCAAATTCCTTGGCATCCCAAATTTTTCGAGCTTCTCTTGGATGTCTTGTCAAAGAATTTATGAGTCTCTGTAATCATGCCAATGGTCATTAATGTAGGTTTTAATAATTTTTTTTGTGCGATTTATATGCTTTCAGACACCACTATTCATTTTTCATTTTGAGAAGTTTATGCTTTGAGGTGCATTCAAGTGCTTGGGTGAATTGAAGGTTTGGGTGTTTCTTGCTTGTAGATTTTGTTGGTTGCTCGATTAGGGTTTCTCTGCTTGCTTTTGTGCTTCATCGTTGACTTTCTAGGTTGTAAGGTATGGTTTCAAACCTTTTGTGAATCCTATGAATGTTTACAATATGAATTTTCATGGCCTATTCGGATTGTAATGGAATACTTTCTTGAGGTCACAATCTAAATTGCATTTCTGACTTGATTTCATGGTTGTGATTTTGAGTTCCTATTATCCTGGGTCATGGTTGCATTTGACTCAATTGTAATCTACTTTTAGGGAATGGGTTTCATTGCAATATCATGTGGTTTGGTTTGATTAATCTTCTGATTCAAATTCATTTTATTTTCTTTCATGATCATTCGAAGTTGGTAAGTGAAATTAGGGCACATTTGTATATCATTATAAACTATGGTTTTGGGTTTTGATTGTTCTGATACTACATTTTGAGTTTATATGGCATGGACTAGGGCACATTTAGTTGAAAATCTATTTGCTTGTGGTCCTATGTGAATTCAAGGTTGATAGATGCATTTAGAATAAAACCCTAGTTAATTATCTTAAGGGTCATGCTTGCAATCTTGAGAAATTTATTAATGACTTAGTGGGACTCCAATTTGAGTTTCATTCAAATTGTGGATATCATTATTAAATTGTAAATTGAGTCTTAGCTTGCAAATGAAAGGATTCCAATATGATCGTCTTTTATGAGCCAAAGAGTTCAAAAGCTTGTTCGCGTAATCCATTTCCTCATAGTAAACCCGAAGGTTAGTCTTTCGCATAATCCTTAGGACTATGGAAAACCCGAAGTTATATCTTTCACTGAATTCACTTTGTCAAGGAATCCTCGAGACCTTTTGCTTTCATGGATTTCATCCTTAGGCGGATTCCCCAAAGTTTTGAGGTTCTCTAAATCTTATAAGTGGTGTGAGATCTGGTATGATGCAAATTGATCACAATAGATTGAATTTGAAGTATTTGAAGTGTCTATGGAAAATGCTTAGTATCTTTTTACTCCCTTCACAAAATCCACATGGTCAAGAAAAAGCTGAGATATCTATTTTCGTGGAATCCTTGTGTCTCCAGATTGAATGAAATCCATTAGCACCTGAAATCCTGGAGCTCTTAAAAAACCCAAGGTACGCTTGAAGCTTGATATTAAGGGAAATGGGGGGTGGTTTCTATAGATTTGAAGGTATTTTGTGTCTGATTATTTGAAAATATGGCTAAGTATTTCTCTATGCAAAATTCACTTACTCATGGAAAGCTTGAGGATTCCTCCTTCATGGAATCCATGAGGGGTCGAATACCCTGAAATCCCTTGATAGTCAAAAATCTATGAAGCGCTTCAAAACCAAAAATTTTCTTTAAGTTTGATTTTAAGGGTTTATCATGTGATTTCATGGATTCAAATGATGACTAATGATTAATTTGATGATAACTTTGATGATGCATTAGTGTTATAATGGTTAATTATGCTCAAAATTTTAGTGATTATGGTATTTTCTAACCAAATGCGGGTAGAATCCAACAAGACTAAGGGTTCCAAAACAAAATCTACTGAACTAGTTGATGGCACCGTTGAATTTTAAAAATTTGAAGTGCCTATATCTTTTCAATGTGTCAATAGAGTCTAGTCTTGCTTCCTGTCAAATAAGGCCCTCTTTGCCGATTAATATTTTGCAACTTTGAGCTCATCTTGCAAATACCTTTGCTAGAATTTTTTTTGGTACATATGGTAACATGCCTGTTCAGTTTAATGCCTCCTGGATGAGTTTTGATATGCTTTTTAATCCTTTTCTAACTGCTATCGGGCCAAAATTGATTTTTCAAAAAGTTCCAAATTTTCAAATTCTAAGGGCAACCCATTTCTCATGTTGGTCTTAAACATCTCTAGCTCCATTTTCATAAAAAACAAAGGTCATTTGATACATTATTTTAATGTATTTTGAGTGCGGTGAACACGTCACGAGGGCCAATTTACAAAGGATGTACCTAATTTTTGATGGCTGGAAAAAAATTGATTTAAAATTCATGTTTTAAATAATTGATTATGATCACATGCAAAAAATCACGGCTCCAAGTGTCTCGATTTGCACGCAGTGAATTTCCTCCAACTGGGTAGCAGGCGTAATTAAAATATGCATTTTTTCTAATGTTTCAAATGCTTATGTATCATCACCCATCACTATTATGTATCTCCTTTTTCTCATTGCATTCGAGCTATGTGGTGGTATGCTTCATATCGTGCATCACGGTTTTGTATTTGTATCTTCTCAATGTATTGGTGATGCAAGATGGTGCTTTCTCCTCCATGTCGTACATCGCTATTATCTTATTCCCTTTTCTCTTTGCATTCATGATGCACAATATGCATGTGTTTGAAGATGGTGAGACCATGAAAAGCATCCATAGCATTTTTTTTATGTAAATTTTGATGGAGAAGTGGTATGTGGTGAAATAATCAAAATAGAAAGTGGATGGGTAAATGTTTTCCTATAGCCCACTAAAAGAATTAAATTCTTTTATAATGTGAAAACAAAAAATTTCTTTGCTGGACAATAAAATTGTAAATGCACAGGCCAGAGGGGTTTTCTACAACAGAATGAAGATGAATGAAATGGATTTTCACGGTTAAAAAAAAGATATTTTTCAGCTATAGGGAAAAGTAAATAGGGGGAAGAAAGTTTTCCCAGTTAAGGAATACTTTTCTATTGTAGGGCAAGTGAATGAAGAAGCGGGAAAATAGAGTGTAGATGGGGATTTTTTCATGTACAAAGGGCAGTTATTGATCAATGGGGCTAAGTTTTCTAGATGTCTATTCTGGATTTCCATTTAGGGTTTTGCATTTTCCTTAAATGTGGTTTTTTTGCTTCATTTCAAGGGGTTGTTTGCTTTGTAATTAATCATGAAGAGCATTGTAATGAAAATACAAAGCATTTTAGAGTTAAGTCTTAGGGTCCGAGTCTGTCAATATATATGTAATTTTGATAGCAATACTAGCAAAATAATACTGAATGGTGCAATTTCAAGGCCATTTTCTCTCCTATGTATTTGTTTTATAATTTTTGAATAACATAATCAATGATTGTCTTATTTGTCTCCATTGATTTCCAGTGGATGTTTAGTTTTGTTCTTGCTGGTTGATTCAAAGAATTAATGTAAATGCTTGAGTGAAGCTATTAGTTTATGTTAAATTGAGTGCTAGTATTATGATAAGAAGTGGTGGTCGAGATATAATGTTGAAATACTGTAATGCAGTATCTTCAAAGCTTAATTGGTGTCATGTATGAAATTGTTACCAGGTTGTGTAGGTATTGGAATTGACTTTGTTCCAAGGATGAGGAACTGATCTAAGTGACGTATTCATGTTACACTTAGTTGGTTAATTCAATAAAAAATCACTTAAAATCAAATTTACTTACGTATCTCAATGTAATTTTGTGTGTAATTTAATGAATTATATCTCTCATGTTTAATTTGGACATTGCCATGAAGTTTAGCCAAACCTTTAGGGTGATGTTTTTGTTAAGTATATAAAGGAGAATTATTTTTCGCAATGTTTTGGATGCTTTGGTACACAAGAGTATCATATAAAAATTTCTGGGATCACCTTCTTGGGTTTCACATAGCCCAAAGTGTAGGGGAGAAAGGGGTTTTAATTCAATCTCCTGTTCATTGGCAAAATATCTCCTTGAATTTGACCATTAGGCATGGAAGCCCTTTAGGATTCAAGTGGATTGCATATTTGGGGACCAAAAAATTGGCGAATCCGCTAGGGAAAGCTCCAAGATTATCCATTTGAAAAGAGTCAATGAATTTGTTGATATGTAGTTTTGGGTCAGATAATCCATGGACCTCCATACTTGAAGGATATTGCTGCAACATTTTTGGTGTATTCTTGAAGTCTAGTGCTCTGTTTGTGGAGAGAAATCATAAATACAAAGATCTTGGAAGAAGCTTTCTACTGCTTGAAGATCTTTTCCTCTTTCAAAGAGGTGGTGACTACATAATATTCTACATCATCAGAAGAGTTGGTTGCAACAGTTCTTAGGTATTTTTTCTATTGCAATATTTCTGTATGAAGGTTTTCAACAAAGGTTCTAGTTAATATATCCCCTGATCCAGTACTCTGAGGTACTAGTAGAAAGGGAGATCAGAAAATAGGATATTCTAAAAGAGATATTGAGAATTGAATAGTTGTATCTAGGAAATAAATTTTATTTAAAAAAATGTATTGCTGTCCCAGTTCCCCCTTTACACGCTGTAACATCATGTCTAAAACATAGCCATGTCCTCAAAGAAAGGTGTTCACAATTGAAAGATATGACCCTCTGGATTTCAATCAAATCCAAGGTTATCCACATTTTGTCCCATGAAGAATTGATGAATATTTTCCTAAGTTTAGAGGAGATCTTGAAAGTCAGCATCACAACTTGTATAGGGTTTTGTTGATTTAATGGAAGATTGTCAAATCAAAGAAGAGGATGCTATCATGAAGTTTTTTGTAAGAAATTTAGAAGATACTACTGAAATTTGGTTTTCTAGTTTTCCAGTGCATTCCATATGTTCATGGCAAGAGCTTGGAACTCTTTTCATTGATCAATTTGATGGAATAAAAAGTGATAATAAGTGTTTGAAATTAGAAATCTGAATGTCTAGGAAGAATGTGAAGAAAAATATGAGAAAAAAGTTGAATCCATATCATGTATTAATGCATTGTGTGATATAGAAATATTTGAAGATGAATCTTCCTATGAATTTCATGATAGAGTCATGGAATTTTTGTTTGCTATACTAGTACTAAATAGACATGATGAATCAATATGTATTGATATTATTTATGAAGGACTTGAGCTAGGTCTGAGTACCATGCTAGCTGATTAGAAGCCCCCTAACCTCAAGTTTTTATATCAATGGATTTCAATGATTGAAGAAATGATAAAGAAATATGGGAACTATCTCTTGACTAGCCTATGTGATGTTACTTTTTCTATATTTCATCAAATAGATCTAGATGGTGCAGTAGAAGACAATGATCATGCACCATTTAGTGGTGAGAATTTTGTTTCAAATCAGCCCATGGAAAAAATGTATCCAAATAAAGGTTGTAGCCATAATAGTCAAGAGGAAAGAAATGGTGAGATGAATAAAACATGAAAATATGGAAGTAGAGAGCCAATTTTTTGTATCAAAAGAAGGCTGCAGTGATGACAATGACACTAAATTTTCCTCTATGGACTTTGAATATACAATTGAAGATTATGCTGATTCTGAAGTTTCATGTCTTCATGGTGATAGCTATAGTGTTATGGATGTAAATATACAACCAGATGAGAAGCATGCTTATCCTAGTCACTGTGATGATTGCAATTCTGCTTGCAGCCTTAGTAACTGTTAATCTTTTCAAGAGAAGGAAGAAAAAATAATTTCTTCAAGTGGAAAGTGTTTCAACAATCAAAATAATGATAAATTTTTTGAACCTCACAAGAACACGATAATGGCTATGAACTAAATATCTTATTTGAAGAAGAAATGTGTAACCAATAGTGTTATGATACACTTGGTCATACCAATTCTACAAATGTGTGTAGCATTGGTGAAAATTTTCATGGTGATGAGACAAGGGGCCAACTGATTTAGGGAATGCTTTTGAGAATTTCAATGTATCAAATGAAAATGAGAAAGTGTGTAATGAATTTTAGTTGGAGAGATCATCCACAAGTAGTTGCAATGAAGAAACAAGTGATGTTTCTTAGCTTGATAGTGAGGAATGTGACCTTGCTAATTGTTGCAACATTATGAACAAGGAAGGAGATTTGTATGCAAGAGATTCATTGGATGAATTGGTTCAGGTAGTTGATTATGAGGAGCATGCATATGTTGGTAGTGAAAATTATGAACAAGGAACTCCTTTCTTGTTTGACTCTTCACCTTCTTCTACTCCTTTTGCTACCTTTGAAGTTATCACAAAATTTTTGCATGATGATAGCATTGATGAAGTTGTACATGAAAGTGGAAATGTAAAGACAAATGCTAATACAACTAATGATAGTTTTTGTGATGAGTTTTTGCTTGAAGAATATGATTGTGTCAATCGCATGGATGCATATGAGGATATTTTTTCTGGATCTGCAACTCATAGTATTTCTCATGAGCAATATGTTTCATACATTCATGCTGATGCAACTAGAGGTAATGTTGAGTATGATACTCCTTGTATTAGTGAATGCATTTTGAACACTCACTATGAGGGTTTTATTGCAAAAAAAATTGAGTCATATGAACCTGCACTTGAAGCTTCTTTCTATGACAACATGATTAATGTTGATGATCTTGTTTATGAACCTAAAGTGGAAGACATTGTTTGGGATGCTGATGCATTTTATGAATGCTATGATTTGAATGTGGACAATGGACTTGTAGATGTTGATAATCCATGTTTTTAAAACCTTGAGACATATGATGATGTGAGTGGGATGCGTTGTTGGGATGATGATAAACTTGCTCGTGATGCAATTCAGTTGAAGGAGTTACAAATGTGTGAGCATTCTTTACTTAATACACAAGAGAATTGCAAAATGTTTTTAAAGAATGATATATTTTCTTAGCATAATCATTATGAAGGGGTTAGTAAATGTGATAAGACTATGTATTCATTTGGTCTTGATCGTTATCATCATACTTTGTCACTTGCCATAAAATAAGAAAATGAAATGAGTGGCAGTGATGTAGCCTATGTTATTTTGTTGCCATGTGATAGTAAAACTAAACATGGAGCAAGTTCTTTCTTGTTCAAAGGCAACCTGACACCCGTTTTTGCAAAAAATGAGGTTGCTCATATTGCTATGGTGTGATAGAGGCAGGTATGGGTTGAAGGAGATCAACTCCTTTAATAGATTGGTGTTTGAAAAGGGTAAGAATTGACTTCCCTTTTTCATTTTGAAATTAAAAGGACTCTGTCACCTAATGATTTTGGCACTTGGTCTGCTCTTCCAGAGGATTCTAAAATCTCACTCTATTCACTAATGAACAGATGCCCCCAGAAAGAGCCACTGATGGCACCTTCAAATTTTGCAAAGTTGAAGTGCCTATATCTTTTCAATGTGTCAACAGAGTATAGGCCTGCTTCCTGTCAAATATGCCCCAAAGGCCCTCTTTGTCGATTAATATTTTGCAACTCCAAGCTCATCTTGAAAATCCCTTTGGTAGATTGTTTTTTTGGTACATATGGTAACACGCCTATTCAGTTTCACACCTCCAAGATAAGTTTTCATATGCTTTTCAATCCTTTTCTGACCACTATCAAGCCAAAATTGGTGTTATGAAAAGTTTCAAATTTTCAAATTATGAGGGAAATTCATTTCTTGCTTTGGTCTAAAATGTCTCCAGTTCCCTTTTCATAAAAAACAAAGGTTATTTGTTACATTATTTTAACTTATTTTGGGTGTAGTGAACACGTCTCGAGGGCCAGTTTACAAAGGAGGTACCTGATTTTTGATGGCTGGGAAAAAATTGATTTAAAACCCATGTTTTAAATAATTGATTATGATAACATGCAAAAATCACAACTCCAGGTGTCTTGGTTTGCACGCAGTGAATTTCCTCCAATTGGGTGGTAGGCGTAATTAAAATTTGCATTTTTTCTAATTTTTCAAATGCTTATGTTTAAAATATTTTTGAATATTTTAAACATTATGCAAATGTGGAAGGAGCATTTAGGGAAAATATAAAATGTATTTCAATTTTTTTGGAGGAAAAGCAAGTTTAATTCTTGCTTTTGATTGGTCTAGACATGGAGCTCAAGGCATCACGGTTGGATGGAAAAACTCATCACCCATTGCTAGTTTGCAGACTCTTTCTCTCATCACATCAGTGATGGAGTGATGATGTGTTATTTCATATCCCATCACTATTATGTATCTCCTTTTCCTCATTGCATTCAAGATATGTGATGGTATGCTTCATATCCCGCATCGTTGTTTTGTATCTATATCTTCTCAATGTATTGGCGATGCAAGATGGTGCTTTCTCCTCCATGTCTCACATCACTATTATCTTATTCCATTTTCTCTTTGCATTCACGTTGCATGGTATGCATGTGTGTGGAGATGGTGAGACCATGAAAAGCATCCGTAGCATTTATTTGATGGAAATTTTGAAGGAGAAGTGGTATGTGGTGAAATAATCAAAATAGAAAGTGCATGAGTAAATTTTTTCCTACAGTCTAATAAAAGAATTAAATTCTTTATAATGTGAAAACAAAAAATTTCTTTGCTGGACAATAAAATGGTAAATGCACAAGTGAGAGGGGTTTTCTACAATAGAATGAAGATGAATGAAAGGGATTTTCATGATAAAAATCAAGATATTTTCAGCTACAGGGAAAAGTAAATAGGGGGAATAAAGTCTTCCCGATTAAGGAATATTTTGTGTTGCAGGGCAAGTGAATGAAGAAGTGGGAAAACAAAGTACATATGGGGATTTTTCATGTGCAAAGGGTAGTTATTGATCAACAGGGATGAGTTTTCCAGATCTTTGTTTTGAATTTCCATTTAGGGTTTTGCATTTTCCTTAAATGTGGTTTTTTTGCTTCATTTCAGGGGGTTGGTTTCTTTGTAATTAATCACATAGAGCATTGCAATGAGAATACATATAATTTTAAAGTTAAGTCTTAGGGTCTGAGTCTATCAATATATATGTAATTTTGATAGCAATACTGGCAAAATAATACTGATTGGTGCAATTTCAAGGCCATTTTCTCTCCTACATGTACTAGTTTTATAAGCTATGAATAACATAATCAAGGATTGTCTTATTTGTCTCCATTGATTTCTAGTGGATGTTTAGTTTTGTTCTTGCTTGTTGATTCAAAGAATTAATGTAAATGTTTGAGTGAAGCTATTGGTTTATGGTAAATTGAGTGGTAGGATTCTGACAAGTGGTGGTCGACATATAATGTTGAAATACTGTAATGAAATATCTTAAAAGCTTAATTGGTGTCATGTATGAAATTGTTATCAAGTTGTGTAGGTATTGGAATTGACTTTGTTCCAAGGATGAAGAACTGATCTAAGTGATGTATTCATGTTACACTTAGTTGGTTAATTTAGCAAAAAATCACTTAAAATCAAATTTAATTATGTATCTTAGTGTAATTGTGTGTGGAATTTAATGAATTATATCTCCCATGTTTAATTTAGACATTTCCATGAAGGTCAACCAAACCTTTAGGGTATTGTGTCTTTTAAGCATATAAAGGAGAATTATCTATTTGTGGTGTTCTAGATGCTTTGGAACACAAGAGTATCATACAAACATTGTCGAGATCACCCTCTTGGGTTTCATAGAGCCTAAAGTACAAGGGAGAAAGGGGTTTTAATTCAATCTCTTATTCATTGATCAAATCTCTCCTTGAATATGACCATTAGGTTTGGTAGCCCTTTAAGATTCAAATGGATTGTAGTTTTGGGAACCAACACCAGTCAAAGAGGAGCCTACAACTAGAGCTAAAAGGATAAAATAAGACTTGAAGGGAACAAGACCAAATTTCAAGATCACTTCAACTTGGGAAAAAGTTGGTGACAAAAATATGGGCCATGTGGATTACGAGGATTTCAAACAAAGAATGTGTTTTAATGCATGTATTCCTTTGGCTAGAATATTAGTACACATAGGGTTGGCACAAGTTCCTGGGTTTCCACCTTTAGTGCAATGTCCTAAGTTGATCATAAAATTTGCAAAGCATTATGATTCAGATAAGAGGGTAATTGTTGGTCCTCAAGGCGGAGTAATGGAATATTTGACTAAAGAATCTATAGCCGAGGCCTTCAATATTGTATCACATCAAAAGATAGTGAAGGTGAATTTGTAGATAGCACAACAATTCTATGATTTTGATCCAGCTGAGGCCTTAGAGATTATGAATAGTTCTTGGATTGATAAACCCAAGTCTCACTATTCTAAGTTTCCAAAGCAGTTGCATAGAAGTGATTTCAAATTGGAATATAATGATATGATCACTCTCCTTAGCAGAGTGGTAGGATTAGAGAAGGATTTTATCTTTGAAGAATGGATGTTTTATGTTATATCACAAATTAAGAAAGGAATTCATTATCATTGGAATGTCACTACGAGTGACAACTTGGATTTTCAATTGAGGAGGGTGTAGGATACTTAGACATTCACCATGACTTCATATGAACATATATTCTTGCAAGGAATTTCAGGTATAAGGGTATGAGTTGCAAGGGAACAATAGGCCAAGATAGGGTTTATGACGTATACCCTTAGTTACATTTTAATACTTCCAATTATAGGAGGGTCAATGACTCCTTCACAATGTACATAACTAGAACTTTGCAAGGTGCTCTTCACATAAGGATTTCAACAGAAGCAATGGATTTGATAAGGAAATATGGCTTCTAGTTCGTTCAATTCCCAAAGTTCACATATATTAGAGTTCATTGATCTCCGAAGGTTCCTTATAGGCTTTCTAGATATCAAATAGACAAAGTCATATTTGTGGAATTGATAAGGCAACTAGCTACATTTGATGTTGTTCTAAAAGAAATGCATAAAAAAGGGGTTGGTGAAGATTTCCCCTTGAGATTTGGTGCTTTGGAGGCCTATCCCTCTATTCAAAGTGCACATCATTTTGAAGCTGAGATGGCTCCCTTACATTTGTATTCTCATTCTGATAGAGGCAATTTTGACCCTCATGGAGTAGCTCAGAAGATGGCCAACAAGAATTATAGACATAAAGATCATATTGAGGATTATTAGGCTAATTGTAGAGATGAATTTGAGGTAATAAAGAGGAGATATTTAAGTCTCATTAAAAATGATAAGGCTTCATAGAGTGGGAAATGTGTCAGATTAGGTCTAAGATGAAGAAGGTCCTATTCAATATCATGATTATATGCAATTTTAGAATAAGCCACTCCCCATAGTAAAATGGGCAGAGAATGAAGTGTTTGACTTAGATCAAATCACTGCTCTAGTATTAAGATATTCCAAGCACTAGGTTAAGCATAAGGTTTTGGAACTGGAGGCAAGGGGAACTAAGTTTACTTATGATTTATTGGGGGATTTAGAGTCTCATTCAAAAGAAGACACTGAGAAAACTAAAGATGATACTTCAATTTGTAAGGTCACCTGATCAACACTCTAGAATGTATTTAGGGATCTCAAAATTTTAGATGTTTGACACTATATTAAATATGAGGATGTAAATTTTAATCATGAGATAATGCTTATAATGTAAAATTGATTTTATAGCATAAGTAGTAAATGAAAAGGATAAGAAATTCCTATGTTCATATTAACAATTGGTTTAGATAAATAAATTTATTTTTAGAAACATCTACATAGAAATCAAGTATATGCGAACAATAAAATTTTAAATGGAAGTTTAAAAAGAATATGATGTGAGAAGTGAACCCTATATGAATTACATCCCATATGAATTGTGGTTAAAATGATCTTGTGGTTAAGCTGATTTATTTGTTTTATGATATGTTGAGTATGAGTAAACTTATGTTGCTCCATCTATGTTTCCATGTTTCACATATTATGGTGGTTGAGTGTTATCCGAGCACATGCTTGAAAGAATCGAGAAGGTGGAAACAAGCTTCATGTGATAAGGGATATATATATATATTCATGTAAGGTGTTGACCAATGGATGGAAAAGAGAAGGTATGGATTCACTTGTCCATTTCACCTTACTAGATTTCTATGGCTATGCTATTGACCTTTGCGTATTTGGTTTATGTGTATGTCATAAAATTGTATCTCACCTTGTTATTTAGTTGTCTATATGTATATACATTCTATATTTAATTTTATATTGTATGCAATTATTATAAGACTGTAAAATAGTCCTAGTTACAATTGTTAGGAATTATGGTTTTGGTTAACCTTATAGTGATTTCTAATAATTTATTATGATGTTATAATCTATTCAAGATAGATACATGATATAACACATCAAGGTAAACAATAGCTTCTTGGAACACATTATCTAATTGATAGGTGAGTTGGTAGATCAGTGATAATTTGAGATCAATAAATTCTTGAAAATTTACTTTATTACAATATTCTTAGGTTGTTGAAGATAATATTTTTATACTAACACAATTAAAATTATTTTTGTTCTTTAGAATAAATAATTGATTGAATAGATGATTTTAAATTTAAAAGCAATAGTCAAAGATGAATTTGTCAAATTATAATTGTGGAGATTTCAATTATTTGATTAATAGATGATTTTGAGATTGATAGATTTCTTAAAAGTGTAGTTAAAGTTGAATTTGTTAAAATATAAATTCTAATACAATATTGAGGATCAATGGACTAACAAAATTAAATCATCAATAGATAACGTGATTATTTATTCAATGATTATTTCATTTTACCTTTGAATTATTTATTCAAAGATATGAAGTATCAAAGGCCATTATTATGAGATGGGTTCTCTTCATTGTAGATGCCTTGCAAGCCAAACAAATATTCACTAGAAATGTGTGTTGTCATAATAGTATCTGCTTTCTGTATCTTACTGTTAAAGCATCCTAATTCTTTAACTGATTTTATAAACATAAGCCTTACATTACATTAGAATGGTTTGATATAAAAATAAATAAATAAAACGATATAAATTAGCAAGTCAAATAGAAAAATAGGTTTTAGAAGACTAATATAACTTGATCCATATATATATATACTCCTCTAATAGAATTGAAATATATAAATATATTAATCTTTGATTTATTATCCAGCAACAAATATTACTGGATGCAATTAATATATGAGTGTAAAAAAAAAAAAAATACACCTACAAATATGGGGCCTCGAACTCAGGAATGGGTGGTAGATAGGGGATGGTTAATTATTAACTCAGAGGTCTTACTCTCACTGTAGGAAGGAGACCACGTTTCCCTGAGACATGCTGTCACCAGTACACGTGCCTTTTCTATGCTTCCACGATTTGCATGTATGTCTATCCGAGCACTTGTAATAAAAAAGAAGGGGTGGGCGGTCTGAAAGAGGATTCTAGGGATGTTATGCTTGATGGATGCCCATAACCATTTTAAAAAAAAAAACCTACCGTTTGCGCACAGGCAGGGAGGATGCTGGCAAAAGGGTGCGGAGTCTGGCTTTGTATGTGCCAATTTCATTTTCTTAAAAAGGTTTCTAAAACCCTTTTCAACAAGTCCATTTTGTGTATATCCAACAACTATTGCATTCCATGAGACTGCAATTCTTTGGGGGCATTAATCTGTTGTCTGTGTATCTTCGATTTTATTATAGGTTCGACCTTTCAACCTTCCATCACTGCAAATTCAACACCATTTTTCATACAGTTTTCCCAAGATTAAAGAAAATTTCTTTCACTTCATCTTATTTTTCAAGTATAAGTATTGAATGACTTGTTCATTTAAGTTATAATTCAGTATTGTATGATAGCTTTTATCAAGTGTTTTAATGGAGCTTCCAGGGCATTTATTTTGTGCCCTATTTTTGCCTTACATACTAGTTTTTAGAAGTTGACTGCCATTGTTTGAAACTACAGATTCAATACATTAATTTTGGCCACTAATCAAACTAGAAATTACATAGAATAAATTGGATTTCTTTATCGCATTCTATATTTTCTTGCCTTTCCACAGAATATGGGATTTCGTATATGGAAGTTGTGGACTCTATATTAGTAATAGAAATTGTTTATCACATCCTAGTTCACAATTAAATTACCAGCAATATATGGAACAATAGAAACTTAACTCTTGTGTATCTGGGTAAGCATAGTTTCAGACGCCTGGCTGAATCTTAAAATATGCCTTAACCTAAACTACATGGACAAGAATTTCTTAAAATATATGTCGCATATTATAATGAACTTTTTTATTATTCATTTTTAAGCCACCATTACACATAAAACAAAATATACGAAACAAAACCATTTTATGGTTGCTATGGAAATTTTACCTGTCGCTGGAAATCTGCTCCACACATATATAGGAACTTAAATAGGAAGTTAACTGTTAGTTGGGATAGGAACTTAAATAGGAAGTTAACTGTTAGTTGGGATGGCCGGACTGTAGTATCTAAAATCTAATTAATCTAATTTTCAATATAGTTGAAAAATAATAATAGTAATAGCCTTTCTATTTTGAAAAAAAAAAGAATTAACAATATTGCTGGGGATTCGATGAAGGTAGATGATTAATGAGAAATAACAATAATAACTTTTACATATTTATAATTGCAGAAATTTAATAGTAAAAGATTATTGCCATAAAAAGCCACAAGATAAGTAAGTTGAGTTAACTGTCCTCTATTTTTTTCTTATTTAATTCGATTTTTATTTTTATTTTTTATAATAATTAAATCTTTAACGATATAATTATTTTACCGTAATGTCCATTCAAAATAACTGAAGACCCCCGCAGTTACTTTAATCTGTATGATTCTTTTAATTTACTCTAAAACGTTGTGATTTATTTGAATAGGAAAGTGTTTTGTTTTATTTTCTTCCGGATAATTCTTATGTTTAGTTCTCTCCACAACATTGTCACTTTGTCTTAATCAATTCTTTTAACTGTGTTTTAAGATCTCATCTTGTCAACATTGTCACTTTGTCTTAATCAATTCTTTTAACTGTGTTTTAAGATCTCATCTTGTCAATATATAGCAGTTTAGAGTTTAATAAATCAATCGATTAAATTAATTAATCAAGAATTCTAGGTTGCCAGGTAAAACATTATAGTGGTTAATATTCATTGGACAATAAACTTCTTACATAATAATATTACAATGACCAAATTTATATTGTAAATGGAAGTTGTAATAAATTTAATATTTGGGCAAGAATTAATAATCAACATTATCACTACTAGCATTTAATTATGAGTTTTATATTAATATTGATGATTCTGAAATTATGCCATTTGTATCACTGCTAGTATTTAATTATCAATAGTTTTATATTGATATTGATAATTCTGAAATTCTTCCATTTGTATCAATGTTGGCATTCAATTATGAGTTTTACATTAATATTGATAAGTTTGAAATTCTGCCATTTGGATCACTGTTGGCATTTAATCATGAATTTTATTAAGAAGATATAGGATTGGGTTCTTTGGTCAATGACTTCATCTGGTCCCATAGTGACATTAAATTTTGCAGTCAGTACAAGTTTAATAGCTGAAAGAACTTGCATACAAATTATATTATATGACAAACTAATTTCTAATATAACTTATATTATAGTATTAAAAGTTTAATAGATAACAAACTTCTTTAACTCCTTCTCTCTTGTGGATATTGTCAATTTATTGACATATTTTGAGAGCAGCAATATAGATTTATTTATTTCATTTTATTTTATGTTATTTTATTTCTTATACATATTCCAAGCAGCAATAATTCTTTATATCTGTAAGGAGCAACAATAGTGGTTCATTGTATTTTTTTTCCTTTATACTTGTTTAGATCAACAATAATGATTTATTATATTTGTTCCTTATATCTATTCGAAACAACAATAACAGTTTACTTATTTGCTTGTTTATACCTATTTAGAGCAGCAATATTGATTTCTTGTATTTCTTCCTTATATCTATTTAGGGCAGCAGTAGTTGTTCCTTATACTTGTTTAGAGTAGCATTAGTGATTTATTGTATTTCTTCCTTATATCTGTTTAGAGTAGCAATAGTGATTTATTTTATTTATTTCTTTTATCTGTTTAGAGCAGTGATAGTGATTTATTTTATTTATTTCTTATATTTGTTTAGAGCAGCAATAGTGATTTATTGTTCCTCAATCTTTATTAATACCTCTCAACATAATACCCTGTTGCAAGTTTCTGATTTGTGTATAAGAGTTATAGGGTTCTTTGTTAGTATCTTTAGAAAAAAAAAAAAAAAGGTATAAAATAAATGTATATATGACTAATAAAATAAATGTATATATGACTACTTATCTGGAAACAAAATAATGATAGTAATTAAAAAATGAAATGAAATGTGATATTTTCATGGTAGAGAATGCAGCCGCATTGGCTGTCTAGTCTCTCTCTCTATTTATTTATTTGTTAATATGATTTTAGGATTAAGATATTGGGATTAAGTTTTCTTTCTAGTTTAATGTCATTCCCTTGAAAATTGTAGATTAATTTGAGGATTGATATATGGGTTTTAAATTGTTAAATACTAAGTTTGAACTATATTGATGATAATGTTTTGGTTTATGTAGAAGAATTATTTCAAAAAGGAGTAGTATTTTATGAGTAGGGGTTTAATTATGTCATGTATTTAGAGGAATTTGTGTATTTTAATTGGTCTTTTGATATTCTTGAATCAATATTCCATTTGTTATGAGCCTCCTCTACGTAGAGATGTTATGTATTATGTTGGCTCTAGGAAAGTCAAATGTGATAAATATCTTCTTGTATCATTTTCATATTGGGTCAAGTAGTATTGTCTTGATAATATAGTTCTCCCCAAACATCAAATAATTCTTGTAGTGTAATAGCTATTTTTTTAAAAATAACCCTACACAGGTACTTAGTAGTAATTCTATATATTATTATTATGTGGTTTGGTGTGAGTCATTTATGTTTGATATTGAAGTCAAGACACCTTTTTTTTTAACCTAGTGGTAACTCTCTCTAGTTGACCAACCAAATAAGAGTTGGTCCAAACTCAAAGGTCAAACTACGATTCCTCTACGAATTATATACGTAGGCAAGGCCGTGAGAGATGAACCCTCAAGGAATTAGGTCAGCCCCTTAGGATTGTCTTTCTAAGTCTTTTTTTCTTTTTTTTGGAATTATTTTCTCTCTCGATGTTGTAATCTACCTTTTTACTTGTATAGCTTATCTTGGTGATCATGTGCTAACTACCCAATTGATCTTATGTGTGTGTCACTTGCTATGTAGACCTTGTAGGTACAAGTATTGGGAGCGAGGAAATCTTGACATGGTGGAATGTAGGAGGTACTTGAGAAGGGAAGAGGTATGTTAGTCGACCCAAAAATAAGTAGACCTTATTGTAAAAAATAATATAGGAACCCTTTTCTTTACTTGCTCCTAACTAGGGAGATATGTTGTTATTGTCTTTGAAAAATTATAAAAAAAGAATTAATTGCAAAATTAGTAAATTTGTTACAGTTTTGTTAGGTTGTGTAGTGTGTAGGATGTGGGCATTACACAACTACTCAAGACTTAGACTTAGAGCTAGTTGTAGTTCATTCATGTTTATGATAAAGTGTTTAAAGTGTTGAGGAATCTTTGATCCATACTTTTAGCAATTTTCTGATTATAAGTTGCTATGTAAAGTTATCCTGGGCCTACTCTTTGTTGCACTTAAGTTCAATTGTGGATGATTATCCATTTCATTCCATTTTGGGTGAATGTTTGAATGTTCTACAATCTTAAAATCTTTCATACCTTTTGAGATTACACTATTCTTGTGATACTACAGATTTAATCTTGGTTAAGCAATGATTGGTTTTGAAGATTGGTCGACCTTGAATGCTCTATTATTTTCATGATTGATCTTAGGATTTAGATTAAAGATCTCTCTAAACCCTCATCTTTTGCTATTTCTTTGAATCTGGGTTAGTTTAGGACCAAAAACATCACCACAGTACTATATTTGATGATAAGTACTTCCAACATTGTTGAGTTGTAAGGCCCCTTGTGATTACCAACAAATCACATTTTCACTAAGTTGTTTATGCATTGTCAAGGCCTAACATTAGAGACCTTGGGTTTTTTTCTTGAGGCTTTCTAATAGAAATTTTCCTTTCAAGAGAGATATGATACTTGTATTTTATCTATGTTGTTGCAGTGCTAAAAACACCATCAACAAAATTGGTGCTAGAAGGAGGGCTGATTAAACAAAGTTGGAGCATTTTTTTCATCATTGTCTCCTCAGAGGTTCTGAAGAGAGATTAGATCTATAGTAAATAAAGGAGAATTACAAGAGTTAAAGGCCCCTACCAAGTATAGAAGGACTAAGAAAGGGGAAGCTTAATCATCTACGCCTGTCCAACCTTTAACTCCATCTTTGCCATCATCTAGTTCTTCATCTTGAGATTATGAACACTCTCCCATTGTTGTATCACAACCACACACTATTGTGAACTAGCTATTACCACCTCCATCTCCACCTCCACCAATGGATTTTCTGGAAAAAAAACCCTCACCTCTGTCATTTAGCAATTACCATGACATGCCTAACAATCCCAAGCATTTTTTCTCTAGGTTCCATGTCAATGATCCCAACAGAATGACTGAGGAACACATTAGGATCTTTTAGACTACTCTTCAAGATAGGTGTATTCTCCTTGAGGACATGGCATGTAGGCTCTTTCCATATTCACTGGGTGATGAAGCAGTTTACTAGTACAATCACTTACCTGTTAGTTCAATTACTAGTTGGGATCAAATGGAAACTACTTTCTCGAAAAAATTTAAAATTCCTATAAGTCCCAATAAATTATATATGTAGTTTATGTTGGTTAAAAGGAAAGTCAACGAACCCATAGGCTCATTTAACAAATAGGTTTCATTGTGCTTATTCCTGACTACAACCCCCATATGCTATTTATGAGACATTAGCTAAGGAGGTATATTATGAGGCCTTGGATAGTCTTACTTATGCATTTATTAAGAGGATGCATCAACCTCCAACTACACTAATAGATACATATGCATAGGCAGTCAAGGCTAGTACCGATTTAAGGTAGCATTTAGTAGGACGTTTTCCATCATTGGGACCCGTTGCTCACCCTGGACAGGTTCAAGGACTAAAATAGGCTCTTGAAAATTATACACCTTTAATGATCCAAGTCCCTCAGTTACCACTAGTTCCACACCTAGGTCAGCCATTGAGTTAGGCTCAACCAATTCCCAACTATTTGCAAAATTTGAGCCACTCAATATATCCCCAACAATAGACCAATATCCCAGCCTATTTGCAAAACTCTGAAGTGTTAAGTCACCCACATAATTTAGGCACACATCCTATTTATTTGTAAAATTCTACAAATTTAGTCCCAGTACAAAGCAATTTAGAAAAGGAAAGGATAGATGAATTGGTAAAACGGGTCAAGAAGTTTTCCACAAAAGTTACCTACATGAGGAATCAAAATAACCAATTACAAGCTTCACAAAGGGGTATTTAGTCCAATTACAGTCGAGATAATAGGGATTTTGTGCAACGTTCTGGATAGGGTTTCGAAAGAAGGCAATCTTTAGGGAAAAGTTTTGATAGGAGGCAGTCTCCAAGATAGAATAGGACATGGAACACTAGGCCTAACAATGGAGGAGTTCTAACACCATTAGATCCACCTATTAGTCAAGAGAAGTCATCAAGTGGAGTCTACTTGGTAGAAGCTACCTTGTCTAGATGGTGTAGGACCCACAAGACTAACCAACACTCCAAATTAGATTGTCCAGAATTCTAAACTGTAGCTGCAATATTTTAGATGGAGGTTCAACAAGCTACTGGTAATAATTCAAATGGGAAAGAAATTGTACCCTCGGATCCATATGATTCACTAGTCTTGGTGTTGAATCATGCTCCTTTCCCATGAAGTGAAGAGAATGGACTTGAAGAAGAGTCAAATGAAAAGGATGCAAGATTGGATGATGTATGCAATGAGGAGTCTATATCTCAACTATTTGAAAGATGATGTTGTTGACAATGGTCCATTGGATGAAGAAGAGTGTGGGATAGAGGAAGTTCAAATGTTTCATCAGTGCACACGGCCTTATGATCTAAGAAATAGGCAAGCTAGAGGCCCTTTGACCACATCTACCCCTCCAAACAACTTTAGTACACCTCTTGATCCAAACGCAAGCAACAATCCTTCTTATCCAAAGGTAACAATGTAGTATTTTTATAAAGGAGGACCATCTGATTCTTCTAAGGGAGGACACACTGATGCTGGTAGACAAAAAAGTGGAGCAACTTAAAAGTTATTAGCTTAAAATGAGTATGGAACAAATGGGTGAGTACATTGCTGAAGAGCTTAAGAAGGTAAAAGTAAGCCTCTCTGCTTTTGAATTGTTAAGAGTTCCTGTGATTAGAAGTGTTGTTTTTGGTTTGTTGAGTGAAAAAGTACCTTCTAAACCATTACAAGATACTACTACAAGGAAGGTTGGTTTTAGTGAACTAGTGGTCAATGAAGTAATTGGAAAATCATAGAATTCATAGCCAACAAGGGATCAAGTTAACCAACCAATTAAAGATCAAGTTCAAGTTCAGGCTAAGGATAGGAGTAAGGAGAAAGACAAAACTCAAGTAGCTCAAGATGATACTCCAATAAGTCTTTTCCAAGGAAAGCATGAGACTCCTCCTTTCTTGATCTCTATTCATATATTTGGTAAAAAATTTCCCATTGCTTGTTGGATTCTGGGGCTTCCACAAATATTATGCCATTTTTTAGTTTGTAAGGCATTGGGTATTACTCCATCTCCCTTCCAATGAAAGGTTACCCATCTAGATAAAATGGAGGTAAGTTTATTGGGTGAGTTGAACATGATCCCTATGCAGATTGCATCAGATCCTTGTGTGCGACATACAATCAACATTCAAGTAGTAGATATCTTAGAAGCTTATGGGATGATTTTGGGTAGTAGGGATTTCATGAGAGATCTTAATGGCGACATCTCTACTAAACAATATCATATGTGGCTCCCATGGAAAGGGATACCTAATCAGATCAAGATTGAATGAGAACCTAGACTAAAGTATTTAATCAAAAAATATAAAAATACAAGAAACGAGGTGCTAATTTTTTAGACTGGCCTGAGGAATTATGTCTTAGATGCAGCCACAAAAGAAATTAAAGGAGTAGAAGAATTCTTGATGATGCATGATATGTCGAGGGACCTAACTTAGTGTTCGAATAGTACCAAAGCAATGGTAGAAACTAATGAAGATGGTGAACAAGATGATAACAAGCTCAATTTTCTTGATAGTTTCCAAGATTCACAAGTGCGTCAAAGATCAGATTAATCTTGGAAAGAAAATGAATTTTGAGGAGCTACTCTTTCCTAATTGGTGTAGAGTTCATGATGCATCACATTCAGAGTTTGAATGTTTCCTTTTCTAGGAAATAGTTGAAAAAATCAAGAGGCATATTAATCCTACACCTACTACAAGATTGATATTCAAGGAATATAGACTGAATGGAAGGGTAAACTGCAGATTTAACAAGAGGATCCTTCACCAAGGAAGAACATGAGTGCATAAAATTAAAAGGGTATACATCCCGCTAATTTTTGGACACTATGATTTGATGGTTCTAAATCAAAGCAAGGAGTTGGTGTAGGCTTTAAGCTAATAATACCAATAGGTAAAACTTTCTTTGTTGCACATAGATTAAAGTTTCATTGCATGAACAATGTTGCAGAATATGGAGCTTTGATACATGGATTGCTAATGGCCTTAAGGAAGAAGGTTAAGGCTTACAATTTTTTGGGGATTCTAAATTAGTAGTTAATTATATTAGAAGGAAATACTCATGCCATGATAGGAGAATGACAAATTATAGGCATAGAGTATGGGACTTGATAGAAGGATTTGATGCCTTCAATATTCAATTGATTCCCTAAAGCAAGAACCAGACTATTGATGCCTTGACCCAAGTAGAAAGTACTTTAGAGCCTTTTTCTTTATTAGGATTGAAGAGATTTATTGTTGAGCTCACTCCAGTCCCATCAGTACCAGACATTGTAACCAATTTCTAGGTATTTGAAGATGATAAGCATATTTTGGATTTCATTACTAGTTTTGATGTTTTTCCTTCTCAGATTATTGATGAGATAGAATTGCAAGAAGAATAATTGAATACATGGAGGCGGTGATTAATCTTAAGAAAAATACAATTCTTAGAGGAATGGTGCAATTGGAAATAATATTTTATTTGGATAAGATAAGAGAGAAGGATTAGCAGGTTAGAAAGGACTCAACAAAGTCAATGTGATACTTATAACATGGGCACTCTAGAGGAAGTGGAGAATGTTTTCATTGGTAAGGTATGCACTCCTAAAGAAAATAAAGGGATAATAGACATGTTACATGTTTATTAGGATGTCATAGCTTGGAGTTATGAATATTTCAAGACATACGAAACTTCAATCATCACACATGCCATTCCTGTAAAGCTAGACATGAAGCCTTTTAGATAGAGGTAGGGGCCAATTAATGCCTTACTAGAACCTATTATTCAAAGGGAGGTATAGAAGTTTCTTTCTACTTGCATTATTTTTCTTGTTAGACACTCAACTTGGGTGGCCAATTTTGTCCCAGTATGAAAAAAGAAAGGTGAAATTAGGCTGTGTGTGGACTTTAGGAATCTGAACCATGCCTTAGAGAAGGATAATTATCCATTCCCATCCTTAGATGAAGTCTTGAAAATATTTAATGTTTCTCAAATGATGTCCTTCCTGGACGGATATTTTGGGTACAATCAAGTGATGGTTCAATATGAGGACAGACACAAGACAACCTTTATGACTAAGTGGGGGAAATTTGTGTATAGGAGGATGCCATTTGAGCTGATTGATGCAGGGCATACCATTTAGTGATCCATGGACATTGCTTTCAAGGATTTAATTGGTAAGTGCATTATCATTTATATGGATGACTTGACCGTCTTTTCATAAAAGAGAGGACACCATATCTCAGATTTATGTAAAGTATTTCAAAAGTGTCAAGAATACAATATCTCTTTGAATCCAAAGAAGTGAATTTTTGGAGTGACAGAGGGAAAGCTATTGGGTCATGTCATTTCAGATAATGGTATCTCAATTGACCTTGAGTGCATCCAAGCAATATTTAAAATTCAGCCTCTAGCTAGTAAGAATGATATGAAATCATTCTTTGGAAAGATTAACTTTGTGAGAAAGTTTATCACTAGTTTTCTAGAGATATTCAAGCCTTTAAATGTAACGTTGAAATGAGATGCAAAGATAGAACGAAATTTTGAAGCGAAAAGGAATTTAAAGAAATAAAGAGAGCTATAGCTGACACACCTGTTTTGGTGAGTCCAAACTATTCCAAACCATTCTACATATACTCATTTGCATTAGAAAAATATTTTGTTAGTATTTTGACATAGAAAGCTGATGAAGAAGATGAAAACCCAATTGCATTCATGAGTGCTTCACTGAAGGATGCAGAATTGAGATACCCAAATGTGGAAAAACATGCTTATGCATTGGTTAGAGGAGTAAAGAAATTTAGGCACTATATTTTAATGAATAAAGTAATTACAATTGTGCCTGATCCAATAGTCAAACTCATATTGATGGAAAATGAGTTGGGT
>VDFB02005658.1:0-14686 GCA_007258455.2 Sequoia sempervirens | reverse complement strand
GATGACTAACTACAAGGTCTATGACTTCAAAACACAACATGGACACTCAAATTTTTTGCACATGCATTAAGAATATGATAGGAAATGATTAATAAAAATAATAGATTCAATGATTCAAATAATAATTAACATATAATTTGTTATTCCAAGTTCATTGTTTCAATTTTAAAATCCCTCCTTTTTTTCCCTAGAGACACCAAGAATACGTACGAAAAGAAATAACTAGGAAATATGCTTCAATGTTGTATATAACAATTAATATGAAGTATACTATTTGAAGTATACCATGTCATGTTTCAGAAAAATAACTATTTTAAGAAAATAATAAACATTGGGAAGACCACATATGCACATTGCTCACATCTACTTTGACACACATATAGGATTTTCATATCTCTCAATTATTAGATCTCCTAACACCAACATATCCTCTTCACAAATGTGTTTTTCATTATTTTTCACGATTGTATCCTCTTTCACTAAAGCATTATAATGAGTAGGAGAGATGTTAGGAGCTGAACAGAGACTAGGTAAAGTAATGTTAAGAAATTTTCAATGATCTCATATTCTTGGCTCAATATATCTTCCCAAGTCAGAGGAGGAGAGGGACAAACAAGAATTTCACGATTCTCAATGATTGCATCTTCTTTCATCAAGACACCTTCGTCACCAATAGGAGAGATATTGGGAGAAGAGCAATTATGGTTTTCATGATTACCTATACTTGTATCTTCTTGTATCTTAACATCCTCATACATGGGAGAGATAATAGGGTATGCGTGAGGTATAGGAAATGTGATATTAAGGATTTTTTCAATGGTTTGATTCTCTTGCTCTATAATGTTCTCATAACTAGGGAAGATAGTGGAAGGATGGATAAAATGTTTCTTGATGACCTCATTTTCATGCTCTAAATTGAACTCATAAGAGAAGATGTTGTACTTATACAATCTGTTATTTATCGTATCCAAATCACATCTCTTAAGGAAACATTCTAACATGAAAGATAAACTATCCCACTTATGTAATGCTTAAAAAATGTAAGCAAATGTCATATATTTCTAAAGAATTTTTCTTCTTAGATTATTTTGGGATGATTTAAAATTGACTACACTAAATTGATGTTTAGACCTAGATGCATAAAACATAAATTTATGAAACTTTCTAGAATGATACTATAGGTTACTAGTAGGGCAAGAAAGTGTAGAAAACCACTAAAAAGCTAAGAAATTTTTTATTTTGCAAGCCTCAAATGAATCATTTCCCAGGGGTGAATGGGTCCTAGTACAAGGTTTTTTAAAATTGAAAAATGCAATTTATGAACTTGATTAGATACATGTTCTTTGTTCAAGATCTAAGACTTGTATTTCTATAACAAAATTTTCTAGGATTTAATGATGTGATGCAAGTAAAATTAATTACTAAGGATGAACTATATGACACTTTTTTAAATGCAATTTTGATCCAATTTTTGAATATGAATGATGAAAAGTACACTAATATGCAAACACTATGCAAAATCAGTCTAACATCATGCAAATTTTGTTGAATTTTTAGATCTAAAATGAATAAAAAACACAAGTTTATACCTAAAATGAAATGAAAATTTATGCTAAATTTAGAATCCTTGAATGCAATTAATTAATTAAAGTCCTAGATATAGGGGTTGAATGCACTCCAAATCATAAATTATAATGTTCAAAACTTGGGTTCACCAAAATGAAACATAGGAAAATGGGTGTAGGGGTTCAAACACATAGGGTTTTATAATAAATTTGGGATGTTTCACCAAACTTACTATAAATAAAAAGGTAAAAAATTAGTGTAATGAATCCACATATTCTTATATTCCATTCAAGGAATGAGATCCCTCAAGTTAAAATCCACTTTCAACTCTTAGGTGAGGGAATTTTTGGAGGAATCTTGCAATTTCCCTTTTTGTGTTAGGGAATTGGTCTAGGCCAAACATCACTTTGGGGAGAAAGATTAAAAATAGTAAATCAACTCCAAATTTCAATAGATAAAGTGGATTGAGAAGATTTAACATAATAGTAATGAAATATAAAGAATTTTTGGAGAATCTAGAAGAGATAAATCTTGTGTACCTCTTACAAAAAGGTATTTTTCAAAGTGGATTGAGCACTCATTCACCCTATGTTGAATGGGTCATGGATAGGGCTTTGTGAATTTTTTTTTTTTTTTTTCTTCTCCTATTTCTACACTCTCGGATCCTCAATTTTCACATTTAGAAAGACAAAAATAAATCCTATAGGTGAGTTTCTATGAAATTGCAAGAATGGTGAAAACAATTGAAACTTTTACAACTTTACAAGTTTTCTCATTAAGAAATCTTCCATAGGTAAAATCTATAAACACAAATCAAGAGGGAAAAATGTTTTTATTGTTCATGAATGGAATTTTTCCATGATCAAACCTATTTGGGTGATTAAACCTTGTAATGAAATGAAATAGCATGAAAGGAATGATGAATGAACAAGCCTATGACACAACTCACCAAATCCTTGTTTGAACCTGGGAATATATATCTAAAACTAGCATGAATTAAATTCAATGGAGGTGGATCTTTATTTTGAAACTTGATTTGAAACAATGCCTTTCAATGCTTGGATGGATCTTGAACACTACATCAACATATTAGCTCAAATAAAATGCATGATTTTGACATGGAAATGGATCTTGATTGCTGCAATATTTAGTCTATAAATATTATCTTAAATACCTTAAAATTCTCTTGATCTCATAAACTTTCTATAGGAATGATTTATTCAAAATTTTCTATTTGAAACATAGTGAAATGACCTCTTATTTATACATATGCTAAAATTAATTCCCAAAATTCAAATATTACATATCGACATGTGAATATACATTTGAAATCATTGAAATATGACCAAAAATATACTTTAAATTACGGTCCTAGGTCTAAGTGAGGACCCATTTTACAAATGGGACCTAGGTCACTCACGTAGGACACACATTCTACAATGATAAGTGTTATGTCATGGAATTTATGAATTTTGTGTTTTCCCCTTCCTAAATTGCAATTAATTAGGCTTGGATTTCAATCAAAGGGGCCAATTAAGGAAAATTAAGGTTAATTATTTAATAAATACCTAGATGAGTGTGAAAGTATAAAGATAAACTTTAAAACACCAAAATTATGGCACAACTAAGTCCATTTTTTTTAAGAAGTACTTAAACTTAATGTGAATATGTAAAATACATATTACAACACTAAATTAAATCATAACTTAGTCCTTTTATTACTAGTAGTTGTGTGTAGTGACATGCAATGATGAGTTGATAGGTAGAGGGGAATTCCAAATGGAAGGGATGTGTACACACATTCAAGAAATTAAGAATAGGATACATACATATTTCTACGTAGGGAATGATAAGCTGTATTTTAAGTGTTATATGGAAAATTGATGTCACTATTGATCGTAGTGACTAACAATGCCATGTGGAGATTTTTATGTATGTCATAGTAGATGCAAACAACATTGATACATATTGACACATTCTTTGAATGATAAGTCATATTTTGAGTGTTATATGGAACATTCATGCCACCATTGTTCATAGTGATGGAAAATATATTCCCCCTATGTGCAGATATGTATATATGTCATAGTAGATGCAAACATGATTGATAAATATTGATCTATATGTGTTATATTGAACATTGATGTGACCATTATTTAAAATGGAAAAGCCCACAAAACATAAAAATTCAAAGTAACAAACCCATGCAAAACCATCACCAAAAAACACAAACCATAAATTTAGTAATATTGGTTCTCACAAAGAATATTGCCTTTTCTAAACAACACCTTATCGAAGATTGAAACAATATAGCCTAAGCTAGAGAACAATAATCAACAATGCCTTATGAAAATTAACATAAACTATATACCATTAACTATTTTATTGCATTGCAAGCATAGCCACAAAATGGAAGCCATAAATCAAACAATATTGGTTTCAATAGTGAGATAGATGGAAAAACCCACAAAACAAAAAAATTCACAATAACAAACCTATGTAAAAATATAGTCTTTTCTCAATAGTAAGTTAACCAAAATTGAAACAATATAGCCTAAGCTAGAGAACAACAATGAGTAATGTATTATGGAAATCAACATAAATTGTATAGCATTCATTATTTTATTTTGTTGCAACCATAGACACAAAATGGAAACCATAAATCAAACAATATTGGTTTCAACAGTGACCAAAATGGAAAAACCCACAAAACACAAAAAAATCAAAGTAAAAAACCCATGTGAAAACTATATTTTAACTGTTATATGGAACATTGATGCCACCATTGATCATATCAATGGACAATGTATGTTCTTGTTTGGTTTTTTTTTAATAACATGGACTATAAGTTAATCAAATCAAGTCTACATCCAAGCACAAGATGATATGTAATAGCTAGGAATTAAAAACCATTTTATGATACCATTACACTAAAACAATAGAGCATAGATGAGGTTGAGATATATATACATTATTTCAAAAGGATAATACAATTATGTGAAAGCTTAGAATATAATTGATATGGAATAGCACATAAAAATTTCAAATAAGTGTATTTACATAAGTCATCCACAACCTTAAGAATAAAGAGATAACTACATTTGCAGAATTCTGTTGAAGATTGGTACAAAAAATTTAAACTATATATTTTTATTTTATTTCTAAATCTGCCTTTACTTGAAATAGAAATATATCTTGAGAGATTAATATTGCATACAATAGTTTATTTCATTGTTGTGACCAATTTTTCAGTCACAAATTATTCTTAAAGGTCATCTATAAGACATTACTTCCTCAAAATCCCATCATGTGATTTGAAAACTCAAGAATTTTTGGATCATAATAGAAATTAAAACCACTATCAATGTTGGGACTCCTAAAAACCAAAAGTAAGAGTAGTTGATAGAGCCTAGCTGAAAGCCTTGTGGCATGGCTAACTTCATATAAGATCTAATGTTGTGAAAAGATCCACAAAAATCATGAATATAAGCTTAGATGAAAGATCACTGACTAAGACATTGCTATCTTATGTGAAATAGGATTTTTTGTCTTTAGTATGTCTATAAAAATCAAATGAAAATTTGAATTTTAGTGCAATGAACATGTTTCATTGGTAGACAATATGTAAATTAGGAAATATAAATGGTTCTATAATTTATAACAAATAATATGCAATGCATGTGCAATAGAAGAGATTGAATAAATAAAATGTAGGCATGCATTGTGGGTGCAATGAGATGTAGTATGAATAGAAGAAAAGAAGGGTTGCTCTCCACCCTACCATATTGGGTCATGTAGCCTCATGGGCTATCACTAAACCCCTGAGAAAGAGCATACATTTTCCACCACATGATCAATGGTGAAACCAATGTTTCAACACCTAAGAATTATCAAGATACTTGAAATCAATGTTATACATTATTAAAAGTATATATAGCTGTATCATTTATGAAAAATAATTTCACATGTAGTTGTGAAAAAAAAGATGGAATAAAGGACATATAACCATACCTTCTATATAAATAGAATGTATTTGCAACTCATGCACCATGCCAAACTTGTGATCACAAAGCTATTTAGTATTCTGGATATGTGAAGTTATAGTTGAGAACATTTGTAATCTAAAATGGTTTCAATTAGATATAGTTAGACACAAGGAAAATGTGAATTTTGGTGCAACAAACATGTGTCATTAGTAGAAAATATCTAAATTAGGAAATATAAAAAATTCTATAGTTTATAAAAAACAATATGTAATACATCTACAATAGAAGAGGTGACATAAACAAGATGCATACATACCTTGTACAGAGAGTAGTATAAAGCATATTTACAATTAGAACTCCCATATAATTTTGTTTTGGCACCTAACAATTTTGTTCAGTTCAAATAAGTGTTATTCACCTTTAAAAGTATATATAGTTGTATCATTTGTGACAAATAATTTAAGATGAAGTTGTGAAATAAGAGATGAATAAAGGATATACAGCCTTACCTTATATATAAATAAAATGTAGTTGCAACTTGTACACCATGTGAAACTTGTGATCGTGAAGCTATTAAGAATTGTCAAGATCTATAGTTATAGTTGAGAATGTTTGCAATCTAAATTGGTTAGAATTTGATAAAGTTAGACACAAATTATTCAAAGGCAAGAGCATTGACAGCGACATCACTGACCAAAGAAGAGGGAGGTCTTTAGAGAAAAATTAAATATAAATTTTATTTGGGAAACCAAAGAAGTCGAAGGAATCTAGGTTTTTCATTGGAGGAGATGAGAAGCATAATGGAAGTGTAAATAGGGAAAAATTCAAATTTAATGTTGAAACAATAAACTAATTGAACCCTATCAAGCACCATGAAGAACAAACTAGAATGAATATGTAAATAAACAAAGGAAATGGAAACCAATTTTCAAACTAGATTTGATTGACCTTCATGGATCTTCTCCACCTGCATGAGAATTCAAGATTTGAAGGTTGATTGTTGGAGGGATGTTGGTTTCTCAATTCAACAACATAACATTGACATGGAGATGATAGATGAATGACAATAGATAGAAATAAATGAAAGATTAAAGAATGATTTTGCAAGCATAAGAATACTTGAAGAATCTATACGCCTTTATTAATCCCAAGAATGTTGCACCGTGTAATAAAGGTGTAATAATTTATTTTTAAAATTAATTATTAAGTTAATTAGTTGCATACATTCATTAGGTTAAGCGACGTTACACTACTTGAGTTTCCATAAGTGACTTAATTATTTCGCATTGCACATATTAATTCATAACATAAAACATTTAAAGATAAACATTGCAATTCATTTGATTACCATTCATAATAACATAAAGTACAAACATGTTTTTCCATACATTACATTTGATAGAATATACAATACTCATCCATCTGATGAGGTAGTTCGATAATGATTACAATTTACAAGTATTCTCCTCACAACATTGGAGGGATGTTTTACAGTACAAATTTACATTATACAATGATGAAAGTACACATAAGATCCAAGTGCAAGCTCTCCATCCATGAAGCTCTCGATGCCATGATCAAACTGGGGACCCAACGGAGTAAGGTGCAGTTCCACCCAACCATGTGGTACCCGTAGGTCCACCCCTCGTGCTAGGAGATAGTAATAAGGCTACCTAGACCAATCTATTAACCCTAGACACTAGTACAAACAATCTAATGGTTACATTGCTTCCAGATTTAACAATTGATTATACCACAAACATAGGGTTAACTGTTATTCTAGGTGGAGTGTCATCACAATGATGCAAAGGTTACACTGGTGTTTCTTCCTAGGTTCCGACCCCCAATCCTTGGGTTACCCTGGTAACCTCTTATGAAACCTAGCCCCTATTGCATAATGTTGCAGAATTGAATGTCTTTTAAAGGAAAAAGACACCGATTTGCCATTCTAGGCCTTCTCAACTTATACTCATGACTATAGTAGCTCAAGAGTCATAAGCGAGGCATGTACATCTTGTTAAGTGTTTTTAATCTAACTACTATGTTCTTTAGTTTTCACTGACTTACAAACTATTTGTAAGTTACCCTGACACCACTTTGTGTGTCGGCCCTTACAAATAGCCACTCCCCTAAACATAACAAGGGTTTCTAAGTTTTCATGACTAGGGTTTACCAAGTGCACAAATTACATCTCACAATAACAAATAAACCATAACAGTATTAGACACCATGTTTAACTCTTGCACAACCCAAGTCAATTTTAAGAAATACATTTGAACAATTAAACACCCTTTTTACACAATTCGTTCTGGAAGGCTTACACAACAAAGGTTTTCCCAATTTTCCCCAAAAGAAAATACGTATAAAAGAAAATCAAGAAAGTAAATATCTATTAATCGGATCTACTAAATCCATATGCAACAGTTGAAAATACAACATATTTATAAATCATCTTAATAAAAGATCTAATTTGAAGATAATGAAAGTAATTGTTTTATTTAGTCTATTCACATAGAAAAATAATTTCTATATTTCTTCAATCATAAAAAAATTCTCATGCAAATTTTAAATAAAATAACCATTTTTCTAACTTCACAATTTTTTTTAAAAAAAAACTAAAATCTATTCTTTCAATCTTAACATACAAAACTAATTCAATTCTAATATTCCACATATATTTAAATATAAAATTTATTTCATAAAAATTAAAATCAAATTGAAATATACATAAATATAATATATAATAATAATATATATTATAATAAATCATATTTAAAAATTATATCAATCTAAATTTAACATTTCATATGAAATTTTAATTATATTAATTCGGAATTTTAATTTCCATTCAAAATTTTCAAAACAAAAAAGAAAAAATCAAAATTAAAAAAATCCTAATTATGAACTAAGTCTGCGACCACCTCCAATTATCGGGGTGGATGCGCTAACCAGTATTACGCCCAGCCCACGGGTCATTGCATACTGTGGTCGCGCCTAATTAGAGGTGTCAACAATGAGGGTTTCGCCTCCCCCATTTTATCAAGAATTTTATTTTTTAAAACGAATTCAAATTCCTTTGTCTAATTCTTTTTCCAAAATTTTATTTCATCGTAATTTATTACGAATATGCCTACGGATTTTCACAGTTTTAGGAAAAAGAATTAATGAATAATCATTTATAAAAATTAATAATATATATATATACAGTTTTCATACCAGTAATAAATTTCTGTAAATAAATTACTCTGTGTAGGTAAAAAAAAAAATTTTAATAGGGTTTTCTAGAATAATTTGAGAAAATTTCTGTGTTTAAACAAATTCTTTCTACAAGATTTTCCCATAAACAACTAAGAAATAATTCCATTTAATATTTTATTTCATAAAGAAATTCTCAGTCAAATACACAGCAGATTTTCAACTGAATAAAAATAACTTTTTTTTTGACAGAAAATTCATTCAGAATTTATCAAAAACTTTCTTTTCTTTTGAGAATTTCTATTGTACAAATTTTTAATAAATTTCCTAAGAAAAATATAGGAAACAAGAAATCTATAAGAAAAATACCTATGTCTGAAAATTATCTGTAACTTGAAATTTGGCTGTGGAAGAGAGAATCCTTTGTTGCCCATAACACACAGAGCTCCAAAACTTCTTCTACAAACACACAAGATCTTCCCACCAAGGAATCTTCCACAAAGAAATACCACCAAATACAGAGAGATAACAACTTCTAAGAAAAAAATGAATTTTTACACAGTAAGGGAATTTTTGCAAAACTTTGATAATTTCTCCGTGAGGAAATTGAACAACCTCTGTATTTTTCCCGAGATCCAAAATATCCTCCATAACCAATTTTCAACAACCGTAAGCAATGATTTCCCTCACACACATGTCTAGAAGTGGTTATGAAAAATATCTTCTCCACTTCTCGGCAATCTTGCCAATTCAATTTTTGCATGCAATTTTAATTTATTTAATTTAAATTTAAAAATCAATTTTCAATTCACATGCTTTTTTTTTAATTTAATTTTCTAATTTTAAAATGCAATATAATTTACACACTTAATAATTTAATTTAATTAATTTATTTATTTAGTTAAATGAGTTTAATCTTTTAAGATCAACCATTTAACCAAATAAGCTAATTAATGAATTAAATTATCAAGCAAGTAATTTCTACCACATTTAAACATTAATTTAAATACCAATAATTAAAGCACAATAAACTAACATTAAAATTAACCAATATTTAATTTTCAACAATTTATTCAAACAGAAAATGACGATACAAACCTATGACTCTGAACTAAAATAGACAAAGTACTAAGACCAGGGTTAAAGACTAGACTAGGGTAAACCAAACTACTATCTCTCGATCAATGTTTCCGTTGAGTCTTGACACGCTTAGACCTGAGTACCTAGGTGGAGTCGGTGTCATGTACCTGTAATTTCCTGCAACCAAGCAATAACATGCATACAAATATATATATATATATATATAAAGCATTAAATGATACATCAGTGTAGAAAATCATAGATATTGCAGAACTTGGTAAGCGAAAGTGATGCGATTCTATTCTCCACACCAATACACTTCACAGTAAACTAACGAAAATGAATAACTGTTAGTCCATCATAACATGTAGATAGGAATGATCAACTAAAAGTAAACATCTACACTAACTCAAAGCATATCATAAAACAATAATCACCATACAAAGTATCATCATGTCATAGAATAATCCACTATCGCTCAAAACCAGCGATCAAAATATCCAAACAAAGTATCATAGGTCAAACAGTGTGAAAACACAACAGAAAACATAAGCATAAACGAAGGGGTACTAAGTAATCAACCCCCAAATGGCTTATGAGAGAGTTTATTTATAGACAGTACCTAATTTGGATTGATGGTTGAGATTGGATGCCAATAAGATGTCTTAATCAATGGCCAAGATTAAATGTTGTAGTATGGACTAGGGTTAGGACAAAATTAGGGAAAATGATAATGATGAAGGGTTGAGATTAAATTGTGAGATAATTCAATCAAGGGATGAAATTAAATGAGATATCAAGAGATAAGATTTCATGTGGAAGATAAGATTGACATGGATAAAGAGCTGATAGGGGAATTAAATAATAAAAAATATTTAATTTAGGTGGTCAATGCATAATTAAATAATTAAAATAATTATTTAATTAAAGAGGAATGTGACAAAGGGAATCATCTTGAATTAAATAATGATTTAATTCAAAATTCAAGAGAGTGGACCAAATTAAATAAATAAAATTTATTTAATTTTATAAAGAAAAGGCTAATATATAATTAAATAATTAAAATAATTATTTAATTATAGTGGAAAGTGGACAAAAATTAAATAAATAAGTATTTATTTAATTTTAGAAATAAAAGGACTTAATTAGTGATGTAATTAAATAAATAAAATTTATTTAATTAATTAAGGAGGAATAAAGATGGAAATGAATTAATTAAATAACTAAAATTATTTAATTAATAGAAGAATTATGACTTTAGAAAATAATTAAATAATTAAAAAATATTCAATTATGAGGAATGAAAGGGGGAATGATGAAGAATTTAGAAATTGCTAGCCTAAGGACAATTTTTAGTGTCTACATTTTTCCCATCTTTCAGATGATGTTCAAGATGATAAGATTTGTGTCGGGTAATATCATTTCAAAGAAGCTAAGGTATGGATATAGGAAAATGGATGATGATAGAAAGATAGGATGATGATAAAATAAGAGTGGGATGATGATGCCCCCTCGAAAGGATAGGTGGGTTGGAAAAACCTAGGTTTTCTCTTGAAATGGACAAGAGGAAAATAGATAAGCGGCATAGAAGAAGTGTTAGTGTGCAGGATATGTTTGTTAGTGGAGACAACTTAAAAGATTCATATTTTGCTAGACAAGACTTTGCACTAATCATCATTGGGAAATAAAATGACACAAATGGACAACAAACACCATGGTATGACATAAACCAAGGTGTGCAAGGTCATCCACTTGCAAAACAAACAATTTCAGAAAAGGAATGTCCTAGCTCATACTAAGGGCCAAGTTGCCCTAGTTTTTTTGCTAAGACAATCCACAAACAACAATCAAAGAAAAAAAAAATATCATGGGACATCATTGCACATCTAAATCCTTCATGGGACATCCTTGAGGTAGCTAGTAACATTACCAGGAAACAAAATAGACCAACAAAAATAAACAAAATAGACTAGAAAAATCAACAACCACTCAATGTGTTTGCCAATATTTGATTGTCAAAGATTGTTTGCATGATGGTTTGATAGTTTGACAGTTTGATATCTGATGGTTCCTTAGGTTAGACAAGACACATCCTAAAAAGACAAATGACATTTTGACAAGGTGCAAGTCCAAGAAGGACACATCTTGAAGAGGACCAAAGAGTGATGAGATTGACACTGTTTTGGGAATTTGACTAATGTGACTAGATGATTAACTAGACTATGTTGTCTGAATTTAACTTAATGACTGATTAGAATATATTGTCTATTGGATCATGACTTGAATGTGGACATTGCGATGACTATCTTTTGTTTGAGTATGACTATGTTTGATGAAAGATGACTTTATGTGAGGAGATTGACATTGTCTACCTTATTTGACCAATGTGACCTAATGTTTGACAAGATGGACATTGTCTGACTTATTAAACCAATGCGACTATGTTTTCCTAATTTGATTGATGTGACGAATGTTGACTGATGATTTTGGTATTTTTAAGAGTTATATGGATTTTTTTTATGTTTTTGGATATTTTGATTTTTTTTTGGACTTTTGACATTTATGATTTTTTTGGATTTTTGACATGTTTTGATTTTTTTGTCTTTTTGACATTTTATGATTTTTTTTGGTTTTTTGACATTTTATGTTTTTGTTAGATTTTTGACATGTTATGTTTTTTATTGGATTTTTGACATTTTATGATTTTTTTGGCTTTCTAAAATGTTTTGAGGTGTAAATCGATGAAAATTTGGGTAGCCTTTGTGCTAGATACCAGTGACAAGGGAAAACCAAGTCTAGGTGCAAGGGTGGGTGATAGGATAAGGGATAAAAGGCTCATGATAGATGGATGGATGGAAAGGATGTGATCTCCAAAGACTGTGTTTCATAGGAATAACATTCCCCATTCTAGGTACAATACTTAGAATTTTTTCATGATAAAGCTTATGACAATAGGATAATGATAGGCTTGGTTGGAAAGAGGAGGTATGTCAAAAGATATCCAAAACATGTTTCAACACACTTTGCCCCTATATCTTCATCAAGATCAAATAAGAAGGGAGGATAAGTGGACTCAATATGATAGGTATATATGATGGCTAAAGATGGTATGATGGTAAGATAGAATGACATGACATGAAAGTGATAGGTTGGATAGATGAGACATTGTTCTCCCAAGTGTAAGTGACATAGAAGATCAACCTACACATGATGCATGTTTGTCAGGTTTTCATCATAGTACTTATACTTATCCAAGGTTCATATTTACCAAGTTTTCACCATTGGATGAAGAGATTTCCCTTTACTCTTTTTTGTGTTTTTTTTTTTGAATTTTCTTTTCTGACTTTTTGGATAGGAGAAGGGGAATATGGATAGGTAGGGACTCAACTGTCTAGTTCCATGAAAGGTGATAGTCCCACTAGATATGGATGTCATCACATGGACCATTTGAAATGTGCTCATAGATGTTGGTAAGGGATGACATGGAAGGGAGATGGAGTAGGTAGATGAGGGATTATGATGTGGATTATGATGTAGATTATTTAGGGAAGATATAAGACTTATGAAAAAGATGAATGGGTAGGCTTACCCAAAAGCATGGACCATAGGAAGGCAGTGGGGGAGATATGTAGGATAATGAGTAGGGTGAGGAGATGGAGGTCTGTGGAATTGTTGTGAAATGGAAGAGAACCATGACCAATGGTTGCACACATTATGATAAACGTTGAAGATTTTGATGTGGACGAGGTGTAGGAAGCAATAGAGATGTTTGCTTAGGAGGTGGTGGAGAAAGTGTTTTGGGTACCCACATAGACTTAGTATTTTTATGAATTTTATTTTTCTTGTGGGATTTTTGGAATTTTTGCATGAAGTGGGAATTTTTGATGGAAGGGGATGGTTGGGATTTTTGTGATGTGGATGCCTCGCTTGAATTGATTTATTTTTTCTTAGGTACCCAAACCATTTTGTTTTTAGAATTTTATTATGGAGATATGTGCTTATATAGCTTTTTAGATTTACTTGGCTTTGACATTTTGTATCAATGTCCTAAGGCAATAGGGTCCTTAGGACTTTTGGCCTTATAGATAGAGGCATTGAAATTTTTTCTTTTGAATCCCATGGGTATGGTGGAATGAGTGGAAGCTTCATGTCTAGAGAATGTGTGCATTTTTTGGTCATGATTAGGAATGTTAGGGCATTTATGGATAAATGGATAAAAGGATTGAATGGTAGGGATATTAGGTGTTGGAAGTAATGGTGTTAAAGTGGATGGAGGAATATTAGGAGTTGGAATCAATGGTGGAAAAGTGGATGGTGGAAGGTAAATGGTCACATGCTTTTGACATTTGTAGGATGATGGAGGAAGGATGGAAACACATGTTTTAGGCATATGATAGGATTTATTATGGAAGAAGGTGGACTTAGGATGCATGGAGGAAGTACCAACATCTTGAGATTTGTGTCCTTTAGGTATACAATGGGAAATGGTACTAGGTGTAGGTGGAACACTAGACACAAGTTCCTTATTGGATGGGGAAGATAATGGTTGGTGTTGTTCTAAGGAGGAATATTCATGAATGAGGGTGGAAAGAACAATAGGATATGATGGAGGAAATGCAATGGGGTTGATAGTGGGTGATGGGGGATCATTTGGATCTTGATTAGCATTTTATTCACTTAGATCCAAGGTATTGTTTGGTCTTCTATTTGTGCTTGGGAGGCATATGTCTCATTAAGGGAAGTGAATGTTGATGGATCATGGATAGGACTAGGTGAAGCCGCATTTGGAATATATTTCTCATGGATGGGTATAGGATCAAGTTTCTAATTGATAGGCTCTTCATCATTATGGATATCAT
>VDFB02005657.1:0-32135 GCA_007258455.2 Sequoia sempervirens | reverse complement strand
GATCAATTATTCAACTCATCCATCGGATCAACCTGGAAGCCAGAGATCGAAGATCAAACAGGGTTCAAAATTGAGGAAAAGTTGAAAACTTAAGAAAAATGGTTTAAGTCTGGTGAACATGGGCGCCCCAGGTAGCCAAGGGCGCCCAAGCTTTTGGAGGTAAAGATGAAGTCTTTAGCCAAAGTTGTCTCCAGATGATCTCTTCAGAAACAATCAGGCTCCGTGACGGATCATTCTGCCGGATCACAACATTCACCGAGCTCCCGAAAATCAAGATTGAACAAGGGATGAAACTCAAGCAAAAAAAAATTGAAAATAGTGAAGAAAATGGCTAAGTATGGAGAAGTAAAGCGCCCCAAGAGGAGATTGGCACCCAAGAAGCCATGCCTTAGCTAAATTTTCAAAATGTCAAAATTCCATAGAGAAGAAAAAATGTCTAAATTCAATGCACAAGTTGAGGGTAGGGTTTGAAGGATTGAAAGCAAAAGAAAGTAGATTTTCTCATCCTCAAACTTATTTAAGACATCTCTTCCTTTCAATTCTCATCATTATTGCAAGTGGCGTCCAAAGGAGAAAAGTGGAGCAGCAACTTTGAGGTTTTATTTCAAGATTCAAGAGCTCAAGGTTGCTGATTTTCAAGAATAATTTTCAGACCAGCAATATAAGACCTTGTTTTTTCATTTTTTTTCATCCAGAACATCGGATTTTTGAAGGAGGTCAAGGGTTTCAATTTTCAGTCATCTAGGTTTCTTCATCTCATTCTTCTGAAGAATTTTTGAAGAAATTTATCAAGTTGCAGCAGCTCTTTTTCCTTGCATGTCAATGAAATCTTCAGAATTTGCAAATTTTCATCATCTAGGTCCTCTTGAAACAGTCTTTTGAAGAAAACCCAGATCCGGCTTTCTTTTTCTATCCGATCAACTCGGTTCGTTCTAAATGTGCTTTCCTAACAAACCTGTGTGTCAGTTTTCAGAAAATTGAAGAAATTAGTTTATCGCCATTTAAATTAAATTTTCAAAATCTGGACGACGAAGTTGTCTAGAACGAATTCGAGAAAACCCAGGATATCCTTTAAAAAATTTCAAAAAATTTGTCCGGCTTATAGAAAACCAACATTCTAAAAAATAAAGCCACCAAACCTTGTCCGAATATAGGCGAAGCCAAGGCCATTCTTAAGGGTTTTCAATATGGAGCATAATTCTTTGTGCTTAGTAATCAAATCAGCACTATATCAAAACTTCATCATCTCAGCTGAAGAACACGAGGAGGTGTGATATGAGAAAAAGGGAAGGTATCGAAAAAGAGTTGTGCAATACTCTTCTGTTGGAAATCAAGATAAGTGTCAGAAGCATAAAGTTGCAAAGCTGCCAAGTTATCAATTAGTGAGTCATCTTTTGAGGCAGCGATGTTTTTCAAGAACAGAACTCATAAAGCAACTGAAGAAGCAAAAGATTCTCTAAGTTTGATCGCAGAAGGAAAGGAGACCTTGGAGAATTGGAATATTGCCTTAGATAGTATCAATGCACCTAACAAGGACACAATTTCCTATTTTTTAGCGGATGCGATTGAGATTCAAAGCGGCTTTCATCTAGAAGCTTTCTTTTCGCTTTCTTTCTATTCTTGGAACGATTCTTATCCATTTTTTGAAGAAGAGAAAGAAGATAAATGTAATAGTTGGCGTTTCCTACTTTTTCTGCTTTCTTAGGTGTTAGATGTTATCTTTTTTCTAGATTTAGAAATAAAGCTTGCTTGCTGAGCAATCCCTAGATTGTGAAAGCAAGGAGATTTTAGGGTTCCCTACTCCTCTGCTTGCCTATAAATAAGAGCCTTTGCTCTCATTAGTTTTCTTTAACCATGCTAGTGATAACAAAACGCTGAGCCGAAGTGCCTTCTATTTGTTATTCAGTGTTGTTCAATTGTTTTATGATAGTGAATTGTTGAGTCTCTTTTAGCCAACAAGAGTTATTGTAATTGTTGTTCCTATTGTGTAAGAACAAGTTTTGCAAGCCTCTTTAGCTGCAAGCTCTTGTTCCAGGCATGTGTGTAGTAGATTTTGTTCCATAAGTTTGAGAAATAAAATCATAAGCCTCCTTTGCCTTGGTATAATGTCTCAGATTTCCGTTATATGTGTTATGCTTTTGTGATCTTAATTTCAGCTTGCATTGAAGTGTGTAGATGTATGTTGAGAAAGAGTTCTCTTAAGCCTTCGTCAGAAAATCAATCCTTGTCCATTTCTAATTTCTCTTGCTCTGCGTTTACTCGAGAAATTAGAAACGTCTTTAGCGTAGGTTAGTCGTAGTTGAAGTTCTAAATCAGAAAATCTTAGCTACGACGTTCGAGTTTTATAAACCTTGTGCTCTTAGCTGATCAAAAAGATAGGCAACTTAGTTTTAGTTTACTTTCTTTCGCAAACATCAGCAAGAGGGAGCTTCCCCTCCTAATTTGAAGAGCAGTTTTACTGTGCATAGCTGTCCATTTCAAATTCACATTCCAGAGGTGCGAATTTAAACGCCAACATATATATATATATATATATATATATATATATCTTAGTGAGTGATCATAAGTATACTTTAATTTATAGATACATATATATATATATAAAAGAATATAAATATAAGCATTATCTTGTTTATTCTACCATCAGATGTTTTGGTTTAAACCACCAGGCCAAGCAGGCCAAGCAACGTAATCATCATCGGTTTTGTTTAATATTCATTCCTTGTGAAGTATAGCATAATCAGCTGACATGATATTTATTTCCTTTGTCAAGCTATAATAATAATATTATTATCTTTTAATGTCAAAAGTATTGACTTTTATTAATATATTAAACATATTGAATGTTGTTTTATATTGCCATGATCCGACACTCTAATGGGGAGCTCGCGGCTAGTGAGAAGAGAATATGAGTGATATTTAAATCAACGAAAATCCCAAATATTGGAAATTGGAAACTCTCTTCATTCAATTAGCCGCCCGCATAATTTCTGGAGCAAGATAACTAATTTTAATAACAAAATAATCTTGCCACGATAGCCATATCTCCATCAACACAACCATCTTTCGAATGAGGGCATTCAAGTAAAATTGTAACCGATTCTTGAATGGTAGAGGAGCCTATTCACCGTGTTTTCTCCTAGTCTTGCATCGTTGGGTAACTCTTTATAGTTGGAGCGATAAGGTAAAAGCAAAATGGGTAAACCAATTCTTGAAACGGCTCTCAAAACAGGAATCCCAAAGATCATATTTATTCTAAAATGAAAGACTATCAAGAGGTCGGTCGATTAGAGAAGAACGCCATTATTAGTTAAACAAGAGCTTCATAGAAGGAACGAAGTCTAGTATTCGTAGCATAGAAGAATATTTGTAGGTGATACATGCCAAGAGAGCTAGAGGTTTACAGTCGAAGGCAGAAACCAGTTAGAGGAGCTCGACTCCAGAGACTTGAGCAAGCTGCTTTCTGAGAATATTGTCAGGCACAGGTAAACGTTCTTGTTTTCCAAATGCTTTGTATAGTTTACATCTAAAGGAAGCATCGAAAACAATGAACATATAGAACTGTTACTTGAAGTATGTTTGATTGAAAGCTCTGCTTGTTTACTAGAACGGGATTTGAAAGAAAGTTTCACGTATATATTAGCACCGGTTTGAATGAAAACTACTCTGTATTTTAGAATACTAAAATCCTTCGTTCCTTGTGAAACTTTCATCAATGTTATGAACTACATGCACCTGTGATTGCTAGCTACCTGTGAAAGCTTTGAATAGTTTTGTTTTGAAGCCTTTTAGAGGAGAGTTTGAATTGAGTGTATTTCGATTGGAAGATGCAACTCTGAATTCAAATGTTAAGGCACTTGAGCTTATTTACTGGTTAATAAATCTACTCTTTCCATGTAATCATTTTATATATATTTCTTTCCATCCTTGTTTTCCTTTAATCCACGTAGGGAGCAGGTCAAATCTGAAAAGCTTCGGTAACTGTCTTTCGCCGAGAACTTCAAGAATGGGGAAAGCCTTTTTCAATTCTTAACAGAACAGCTTGGGTAATACACCTTATGCTGATTAAGTAAATGATTTGCTGTCACCACATTATCAGCCTTAAATCTTGATCTTGACAGCCGAACTTTTATATCTTGAACTTAAACTATAACCATTGAGGAGATAACCCACTTGTTTGCTGGTATTTTTCCAAGGCACGGAGTAGCTGTTTTAAAAAGAAAAGACTTACATTTAAAAGCATTTACCAAGCTTGTTTGATAAGAACTTAAGTTCTTGATTTAGTAATTTCCTTGTTAGAATTGTTAAAGGGATCTCTGAAAATAGAAAGGTAGAACCCCTCACATTTATTGAGGAATGTTTCTTGGACTTGCATACATCTTACAAACGATTGAACTACATCAATGTTACCTTCTTTAACAAATTACTGCCTTCCTTTATAGATAAACTAGGTAAGTGCTAAACTACAATTGAAAAATGAAGATTCCTAACATTGGTGGTTGAACCCTGACAAAGGTGATAATTCAATTTAATAAGATTACTAAAAGGAGGCTTTAGAGCCTAAGCTGTATAGAAGCCCTAGCTTTTGTATTTTAACTTGCTAATCGGGCAGGACAGATAGTTCAAGAAGCCTTAACTTTTGTATTTGAACTTGTTTATCGGGCAGGACAGATAGTTTAGGAAGCCCTAGCCTAGTTCTTAGAACTTAATTATCGAGCGGGACAGATAGTCCAATAGGCCCTAGTTTTATTTTAGAGCAAGATAACCGAGCAGGACAAGTAGTCCAGAAAGCCCTAGGTCTGTAGCTTATTCCAAGTCGAGCAGGGTGGTGAACTACGACTACGCTCTTGTAGCGTGAACAGTTGTACTAAACTATGGCAACTATGGCCATAGTAAGTGTCGAAGCCACACGTGCACTTGTCTGTTCACAGTATCCCAGACGCCTCATTAACCAGAGATGACATACTTAGTAGGCGGGTATCCTTAGTAGTGTGTCAGAGTTAGTTAGGTGGGGGTACACACCAGAGCTTAGATGGCAACATAGAGGGTTCCCAACGTAACCTTTTGATGAAGGGTAGGGCCACTTCCAATTAGAAAGTGTGTGGAGGACCGCTTGTGTTCGTGGTTGGAGGTAAAGTAGCCGCATGATGCTTTCCCTCTCAACAGTGGCATACCAAGTCTTGGATTGCGCAAGAAACAGATAAGGTTATCTGATCTTTTACTCTTACTGCTCTTTATTTATTTTGGAATAGTATCATGCTCATATTAATGCTTAGTTGCAAATTTATATGATGATGAATGATGAAACACTTTTCCTTAAAATGAATTTGAATTTGATGTGCAGTAGCATTGTGATGTATACTTGTTTATCTTTTAGAAAAAAAATTATTAGTTACTTCTCTTGTACAATTAGGTTTGGTTCATAACAGTTGTTTTGTGTCAGAAGGAGTTGGTTGTTACAAAAATGCAGTCTTCAAATACAGAGCTTCATAACTCAAGTCCTAGTTACTTTCATTTCACAAAGCACGTCATAAACATCAAAGTATTACTACATTCACATTCCTTAATAAACAAAGATAAAGAGTAATGGTGTTAAATGAGGTCATTCAGCTTTAAACATAGTAATAATATAACTAGCAACTATTTTTTTAGGGAAGAGTCAAGGCATTCACAGGAGTATATGTAAGATGAATTAACCAATTGTAACCAGTGTTATGAGAATTAGCAATAACTTGCCTGGAATCATGAGTCTGTGTCCAAAACCCCTATCACAATGATAAGGATTCAAATTGCTGAACTGGCCATGGAGTACAAAAACCAGATCCCTTACAGATCATATAATATGTTCATTGCCTATGCAATTGATAGCTAACACCCATTTATGGGATTTTCTATTCTTTTTAGGTTTTTTTTACCCTCTTTATCTCAGCAAGACCATCATTTTACACATAAGTACACAACAATAACATTCTAAAACAAACACAATTGAATTTTCCATAATGTTTTTTGGCAAATTGCACTGACCCTAAAAGGATAAAGCACAATCTAAATGTTTAATTTTGTTTGTTCTTGCATTAGAAATAATCGAAAGAACACATATCAATTTCTAGATAATGCTACAGATCTGACAAAAAACGATCTGAAACCCTCAACATTATCTTTAAGAAGGTGTTCGCTGTATCTTGATTATGTCAATTTGTGGGCATGAATCATTTTAATTCTTAATATACATAAGATTCAACACTTCCAAGATTAAACTGAAACATTAGAACTATCTTTATGTGGAAAAGTTCGTTTTTCAAATATTCTTTCTTAAGAGCTTTGAAAAACAAGGACATAGGTTCAAACCCTGCATGTTGCAACTCAATTATAAGAAAATTAAATAGAATTACATAAAGATGTAAAGAAAGGCTCCATTTCATGGATGGCATTGTAAAAGATGTAGATACTAAGTGTTACAAGACTCGCTAGACTGGAGTCTTGGCGGTCCCAGGCGGTGAGAGTCTTTGGGACTCGGCTGCCGAGTACTCGCCAGACTCGCCGAGACTCGCGAGACTCTCGAGTCCGAGCCAAAGACTCGGCCGTCAGTTTGTGGGCGTGTGTGTCAAAAAAAACACATTTTAAAGTTTCAGAACTGCTTAATTAAATGGCTAAATCTCGACCTTGATGTTTTTTAAATATGTAATTAGTGTCTTTAATTTACAATTTTTTTAATTAAATGGTGCGCGCCATGAAGGTTTGTGTGGTTTTGAAGGTCTTCATTTGGGCTTGGTGGCGGGGGCTCCGCCCCTCGACCCCGCCCTGTATCGCGACAGGGAGCGCGCCCAGGGCGCTGCCCCGGGACCCCGCGGGGGCGCTGCCCCTCGACCCCGCAAGGGGCGCTGCCCCTTGACCCCGCTGGGGGCGTTGCCCCCAGACCCCCACAAGGGGCGCTGCCCCTTGACCGCCCGAAGGGCACTACCCCTTGATCCTATTGGGGTGTTTCCCCCAAAACCTCATCAAACTATAGGTCTAAGCATGTTATAGGCCAATGATGAATCATGATCGTTAAACCTACAAAATACATATCCCCTGTTGTAAATCTTTGCATCTTTTGCAGTCAAAGCCATAATCAAGGATTATCTTGTTCCATACATTAGACAACAAAGCATGCAGTCTTGAAGGCTACAATAAAAATTTAATAATAAATTCCTCACTTGAATATACACACCAATCATTGAGATGCAAGAAAATATCATGGCTGCATCATCATCTATGACCTATCTTAGACACTAGCGCATGACTTGTCGTGATGTTGGGATGAGTAATGCAAGCTCTTTTGAGCCATAGACTTATATTTTTAATTTTGATATTTGTTTTGATGCCATGGATTTCATATTCCATGAGTTTTGTATACATTTGACAATATTTATATATTTGAATGTGTTATTTCCTTCAGCTAAAATTTGCGTTTATACTTATGTGATCGATGTATGTTTGTGTATGAGATCATAGTAATTTCTATTTGATGATGTTATTGTGTCTTTAAGGTTTATTTATTAAAGGGTGCGTGAAACAAGTGTTAAATCCTTAAAAATCTCTGAATTTCTTGGGTTTTTCTATTTGCCGAGTCTTTGCCGAGTCTTTGCCGAGTCTGGGCTCCGAGTCCGAGTCCGAGTCAAAAATTGGCTTGCCGAGTCCGAGGCGAGTCCGAGTCTTGTAACTATGGTAGATACACACTTCAAAAAGCAAATGCATTCAATTTAGCCCATCAGAAAATCATTTGTTTAAAAATTAGGCCAGACAAAGTCTCACACCCAATTACTAAGGAAATACACTTACGTGTTGGAAGAATCATTATAGTTGCAGATGACTACTATTTTTCCAAGCCATAACAAGCCTACACAATGAATTTTCTGCTCTTGGGTAACATCCCCAAACACACGCCATCTTTTCGCTCGCAAGTCATACAGTATCATTCCTTGGCGACCAGCAATAGCCAAGTACATCCCATCTTTGCTAGCAGCTACATGCAACACTGGCCAGTTCTGAGAAATATAGGATACCTGTACCAGATACAAAAATTACCTACAAGGCCATCAGCTGCCATTGTTTCTAGTATGAAGAAAGGATTATGATATAAAATGCAGATAAATCATGAAAGAGAATTGCCACTTAACTGGAAGAACAAGATGTTGAAGTTTAAGTTCATCGTCATCTTCTGACTGCACAATAAGCACTCGATCTTCAGCATAAATCACTTGTCGCATGTGTGTGGCACCTGAAATGCCTCTGTTTAGACAACATTTTCCAAATGGTATAGCTAGAACTCTTTCTGCAGTTCTTTGTTCAACTGCAAAAAGTCTATATCCATATTCATCCCATCCCATGCATGCAACACCCCCAACCATAGGTTCGCATTTATATTCTTGATTTGACTTTAGCATTGGAGATGAAGCAGAATTTATGCCAATTTGACGAATAGTACTCATCAGACGACACCCTGATGCAGACCATACTGTAAGTCCCCTAAGCTTCCACCCAACAGCAAATGCACAATTGTCTGGTGTCCATGCTATACAGTTGACTGCTCCAGTGTCTTCTACAGAGTAGCTGCAAAAAAAATAGTTGGTTAATATTTATTTTTGTGGGCAAATATTTCCATTCTTATAAATTCTTTACCAATCGAGTTTCATAGGCAACTCTTCCTATGCTTAAAATTTATTTAACAGCTGCATTCTTAGTCAATACCATGAAGAAATATTTTTTTAAAACATCATGTGAATGGATAGCACCTACTTGATACTTATAAACTAAAAAATAACTGAAATTGAAAACTATAGCACATCATAAATAACCAAGCATTCTTTATACTGAGTAAAGATTACAAATATGGCTTGGTCAAGCATCATATAGAGTCTAGACAATGTCAGCAGCACCAAACAAAACTCAAAAAACACCAAAGTACTATCTCGCAGTAGCAACCAGCAACCAAACCATCAATGTCAAAATTCTCAAAATGCAAGACCCAAACCACAAAACAGTATCAAGAGAAACTACATTCAGACCATATACATTATACCAGATCATTGTAAATTGATCACATAGCCAAAACATGAGCTATAAACCATACAGAAAATATTAAAACCCGACATATAATCAGTCTTCTTGTTTTGAGTCTTGTTCTTTGAAGCAATTAGTCCAAAACCTCTAATGTCTCAATGAGCTTATCCTTTGTTAAATGATTCTGTAAGCCACACATTCCTGCAGCTAATGGTCTGGCAGAAGGGTACAGAAAACTGACTTCATCTTCACCTTCAAAAGTAAAACCATAAGGAATAAAAATAGGAAAAGCAACAGCTGCTGAAAAACTAGCGGAAATACTTGTCTCCTTTGTGTCGACATCGTGAATGAGCCATCCATCAGGACTATAGTTAATAACTTTATATTTTGAATATCTATAGCCCAGCTTTGAAAACTTTCATTTGTTTGCTATGTTCAACAAGAGAAGCTATAAGACCACCATCAGTCACAAATTTTTTAGTGTCATCTACATCAGCACCAACCTGTAAACCGACCTGTGACACAAAAGTAGAGAGTGTGACTTCTCAAGAGAAGCCAATGAGGTACCTTCTGTCATCTTGAAACACACCCTTATTTCTAGCAGTCTATAGATACCAAAGAATTTCAAAAGACATCACAAGCCAGAGTTTATATAGAGTTATTTTTAATGGTGCTAGAAAAGGAACCAAACAGAACATCAAACCAACTGATATACTTTTGTACAGAAAACTTACTCAAAGGCAATGAAAAAACATTCCAAACTAGTTCAGCAAAGGGGCAGTCAAAAAAGAGGTGCCTAAAAGACTCAACATTTCCACGGACAGGACAATGTTCAGCAACAACAGGGAAGCAACATCTGTGAAAGCAAGCAAGCAATAAATATATTTTGAACTGGCCTTCAACAAGTTGGTACCACCTCTCTATCTAATGTTAGCAAACGAATTTTGCAATGAACCTACAAATCAAGTGAAGAACTGTCTACAATAGTGCTCAGCAACATTGAGTGTGTTCGTTTAGTATTTTCGATAAGATCAAATTCCCCCCTGAGATCATCCCAGGAGATAACACCCTAAACTCCCAAAATCTGGTCAAATCATTTAACTCCTTTAAGGTGCCAAATTTTGACTAAACAATCTCTTGTAATGGCCAAAGGTCTGTCATTGTACTACAAATTCCACCAAATACATTTATAGGGCAAGAACAAGTTTTAACTATCAAAGCAAGCATGCCCAGGTGTATACCTCTTAGCCAACTCCCCAACTTTCCAAATTGGCTGAAAAAAAGCTCACCACCTGACAGAGCCTTGATAGAACTAAACAGAATGTTAGAGTCATGAAGATAATGTCAATCTAGTTTACCCATAAGTGTACTCATGAATATTATATCTTATCAAAACTCTCCAAGGTTCATGCTTAGAATGCATTTAATAGCTAAAGCTATACCATGCAATGAAAAAATTCCCAAGCCCCTTCCAACTGTTGGTGTGAACAAGGGTATTACCTAACTAGTTCACCTATTAGGTCCTATTCACACATGTTCACATGTTAAATTTACTTAGAGCATTAGGAATCTTTCTACAAGTCTCCAATACACATGATGTTATCTTTAGTTGTCTCATGACATAAGATTAAGACACTTGTCACAATTTTGTCTTGTCCTACCTCTCAACCTTTTCTATTTCAAAGCCTCATATGTACAATATGTAGTAGTATCATTGATCCATTATTAATCAATGTACCATTATTGCATCCATAATCAAGCAATCTATCTTCTTACTATACTCTCTTGCGGAAGGCTATGTTTGGTTTTGTAGGTAATCCTAGGAGCTTGAGTTCTTGTGTAACTCTTACATGGTATCAAAGCTTCAAACCTGCAAACCCTTTCTCACATCTGAGGCTAACAAGGACATGAGCTTTTGTTGAGTACATTTTGGGACAAAAAGGACCTCACCATTGAGTCCATACGGCCAAAAACCCCTATTTTCATATAAAACACTTCATATTTTGACATCAAAGAAAAAATCACCATTTTTTGAGGGTTTGCAGGACTTGGCTGAATTTTTGTGCGTACAATAGTATGAATTCATACAAATATGTACTGTACAACATTGTCACAGGCATTAGCAAACTCGAGTACAATCGACAACATATTCGCTAGAATATTCTTGGTGGTTTGCACAGTTTCAACGTCAACATTACACTCAGTTGTGATCGATATGGTACAGTTTTAGAGAGCTATTAAATTAAAATTTTATTTTTTTATTTTTGTACCAACTTAGCATAGGGTTTCTAGCACCTAATTGCATCCTTGATTCACCCCAAGCCCAGGGGCTTAAACCCCAATGACTCAGTCAAGCCTGCAGCTCCCTCACCACCTACGGCCAACCTGCACTGCCACCACCACTCCAAGCACTACCCAAACTGCCCAACCCCTGGTCCTATGGGCAACCAACACCCAAGCAAGAGGGGGCTCAATAAAATTTATGCTTAATACAGTTTTGGGAAAACAAGCATAACTTTATGTCAGGGTGTCAAATCTTTGCAAACAAGGAGTCGTTAGAAAGTTGGTTCTAAGCACTTCATAGTGATGCAAGTCATTTTTCCAAATTTTGCTACGAGTGCATTTTATTGCTGATTGAAATCCATATGCCCTTTTTGACGTCCGAGATCATAACTTTGTGCTTGTCTATCCAATTTCCGTGATTCTCATGATGTTGGAAAGGTATTGAGGAGCTCTTCAGATCTATCCATACAATTTTTCCAGATTCAACCCCAAGTATATTTTATTTAGTTTATTGCATGTTTGCACTCTAATTGATGACTTGGACATCCTGACACTTCGGAGAAGTTCAATCCTTTTCAAGGGGCTTCATTTTCAGTATTAATCATATTGGGGAGATTCTATTTTTAGTTGAATGTCTCTTATCAATGTTCATGAAATGCAATTATTTTATTAAAAGAATTGAGATGTACATATAGCATTCATGAAGACAATGTTTCTATTACGAAACAATCGTAAACTAAAGAAGAAAATAGAAACTAACTACTATGTACAATAGTTTGCATAATTAACCATTAATAATTAATAATAAGATATTATTCTAATAATCGATGTAATTTGGAGATCTATCTTCGTTCATTATTGGTTTTTCATTTCATCCTTCTCTAATCATCTTGAGAAAGGGAAACTATAAGCAATAGAGTGATGGCATCTTGAAACATCTCCATTATCTTCTTCTTTTGCAACATTTGTATGGTATTGTTCTCCAACCAGGTACTTCTTGTAAGAAATGAACATATTTTGGGATTGGTTGGTTTCCATGTTGATGATGACTTTGAATTCCATTGCACAAATTGAATGTCCTCATGCTTCTCGGACCAAAGTTTGGGAGATATATGGAGATGGTGATACACAGCCATTCCCAAATGATCCTATTTAAGATTGTCTTGTACCTTTTGATGATTCAAATAATATACCATATGACTATGATACCATTTAGGAGTTTGCTCTTTTGGAGAACTTTGCATCTTTAGATGATAAGGATGATGAGGTTTCTTCAAATTGTCCTTCTCCTCTTGTAGAGACAATTGATCCTTCACCTTCATTGATTCCATGTGCAAAATCATTGACTAAGACTCCCCTCATTCTTGCTTTTTTATAGTTTACTTCAGTTCAGCAAGATCATTATAGTCTTTCATATTCAACTTTGTGTGATGCTTACTTGAAAGCTATTTCAGATTTGTTTTGTGAGTCTCATATTGTAGCACAATTGAGGATATCCACTTCCTTTTTTATGATAGTTATTGCACTACTATTGTCAAATCATCATTGTCTTTAGTGATTGTTGCTCACCATTTTCCACGCTGTCTTGATTTGTCATCTTCTTTGATTGGGGTGTCACCTGATTTTGTTGTGGCATACTCTAACATGGAGAAACTAGATCAGTTTTCAGAGATACCCATCATGAGACTTCTTCTCTCATCTCTCTTCTTGGAGTTGGAATTTCTTCTACATCCACCATTGGACTTATTTCTTCCCAAGGGGATGAATACTGTTTGCAGGCATTGGACCAATGCCTTTAGTCTTCAAGCATTCACCATTGGCATAGGAGCTACTTCATTATGGGGGGATCTATAGTCTCACTCTTCCTCTCCTATAGGGAGGATATTTATTGTATATTTGTGATGGATTCAATCCTTGGGGATCATGTTGAGTCCTTCCATCATTGTTCATGTTTTTTTCTTGCATTCGCTCTTTAGGAGAGGGGATTTTTCCCCACAAGGTTTTATCCTTTACTCTGTTTGTGAGAGATCTTTTATTCATGGGTACCTAATGTGGCCTAGCAGTCGGGACCCATCATCCTTGCATCATCTATGCATCTTTGCATTATTGCATTTGTTTTGTTCTCCCTAAGTTGCACTTAAGGGGGGTGTTGGTGTGAACAAGGGTATTACCTAACTAGTTCACCTACTAGATCCTATTCACACACGTTCACATCTTAAGTTTACTTAGGACTATAAGAATAGAAGTCTCTAATACACATGTGATCTTATTTTTAGTTGTCTCATGACATAGGATTAAAATGCTTGTCACAATCTTGTCTTGTCTTATTTTTAGTTGCCTCATAAGCAGGGATACCCGGGGACACGTCCCCCCCCCCCAAAAAAATCCCCCATCCCGGTTCCCGGGTATTGGGGGACGGCAAGGGGACGACAGGGGACCGTCCCCCTTTTTGCAAATTTTTTAGGAAACGTCCCTGAAATGGGGGGACGGCAAGGGGACGGCAAGGGACGGCTAACAGTCCCGGGGACGGCCAGGGGACTTGGGGACGGCCAAGGGACAGGGGACAGGGACGGCCAGGGGACGGCTAGGAGTCCCCTGGCTGTCCTCGGGATAGTTAGCCATCCTAGAAGTCCCCTGGTCGTCCCTAGGATGGTCAACCGTGCCCCGCATCAAAGCATGGTCAAAACAAAACATAAAACACATTTTCATAGCAAGGGAGTGTGAACTTAATTATGTCCACCCATTAAATAAATTGGTGCCACTGCTGGTTGTCTTGAAACTTTGGATAAGTGTAATTGATACAATTATTCAAGAATCAATATTGGTTTATGTACTGAGGTGCCAAGATGAATTCCAGTGAATAACCCAACACTCAGTGCTTGTTCTCAATGCTACTATGCCTCATAAATAAGTCTCACAGGTCTTACTCTATTGTGAAGATGATACATAGCGGGCCTTGGGACATCTGATCATGCAAAACAATAACATGGTAACTGTGCAGATTATTTGCCTAATGCAACTCACTATCATTCTCAGAAGGCTGCACTCCCTTGTTCCAGTTATCAATAAACAAAAAAATTATCATCAGAGTATATGTTTTCTTAGTTCAAAATCAAGCTTTCCATTGAATAAATTCTAACTTATTCATTAAGATCAATGCATACCCAATAAACCATATCAACTTGAACACAAATGTTATATGTGAATGTTCTATAATGTATATTATGCATGCCTTATCCATGTTATCTATTGAACATTTAAAATTTCCCTATATTTTTTAAATTTTCCCTATATTTTTATATAGCTGTCCCCTGTCGTCCCTAAATTTGGCCTCAAAAATCGGAAACTTGGGGACTCGTCCCGCCGTCCCCTGCCGTCCCCGTCCCGGAAACTTGGGGTAACCTTGCTCATAAGTACATTATGTAGTAGTATCATTAATCTATTATTAATCATTGTACTAGTATTGCATCCATAATCAAGCAATATTTTCTCTTTCTCTAATCTCTTGTGGAAGGCTATCTTTGATTATGCAAGTGATCTTGAGAGCTTGAGTCCTTGTGTCTCTTACACCACCAAGAGCCTAGATTTGGGGACATGGGGGGATGGCAATAGGACGATGACATGACAACAATGGGATGGTGGTGGGTGGGGATCTCAAGGTGGAGCCCCAACAAGGACGAGAGGCAGTGCTCCTCATGAGGGCCTAGGGGCAATGCCCCTTGCATGTTCCCTATTATAATTGATGCATGTTCCCTATCCATCATAGCATTGACTTCTCCTAGTTATCTAATAAGAGATCTCAAATTGCTTATGTGGCTAGTCACAGTGACTTCATTAGCCATCTTGAATATGACTAATTGAGGCTTTAAAGCAAACTTTCCATTAATTGTTTTTGCCTCAAATAGTTTATTCAAATTTTCCCAATTTTATTAGGAAGATTTTTCCAAATCTATATGATGTAACTCAAAATCTGCAAGAGCAAGACCAATTGTGGCTTTGGCTTTACCATTCCAATAACTTATTTGCATCCATAGATGATTCTCCTTCTAATTTACTATCCCCCACAAGTTCTTGGTCATCAACTACATCTAGATTTTTACTTTCCAGGTGTGGAAATTAAAAAATAATAATAATGTGAACTTAAAGATTTCAAACCCTTCTAAAAGTTTTGGATCAAAAAAAAATTTGAATGCAAATGTAAATACTCTCAAATGCATCTTTGATAGGAGAGACTCACATCTAGGCTTTCGAAGTAGCAAATTACCACATGATTCTCCCACACAACCACAAACGTTTTTCTACTTGTGTGCCCTTAAAAACACAACTTTTTGACTAGTAGTCTTCAAAAATCATTGCAAAAATCCATCACACCCTTCAAGGGTGTTGCACAACCTTCAAACTTCATGATTTTTGTTGCCCTCGTGACAACAAATACCTTGCAACCTTCCATGATTTATTATAAATCACAGCCTCTTTCACACACACAAAGGACTCATGTGATTGTGTTTCATGCTTGAGATCCTTTGAAAACTTTGTGAGAGATCATGACCTTCAATTCACTAAATAAGTGCTTACTATTCTCTTCACGACCAAAGACATTTCCTTTCGACAACAACATCTTGAAACTTTGACATCTTGCAATAGATATAGCGACTCTTTTAGAAAAACTAATAATTGACGAAGTTTAAACTCAAGGCCTTCCCGCTTTGATACAATATTGAAATGGTAAGAAAATACACAAATTAATACACCATTGTTGCACAAACAAATATCATCGAATAATATTGGAAAATATTGGTGTGTCAATTATAAAGGAGTTCATCTCCTTATATAGATTTTGAGAGATATAACTAACACTAACATAATAACTAACTTTTGTAAGACATAACTAAGTCACTAGGGAGAATTTATTACAAACAGTATGCTTTATTTTCTAACAGTTTTAATTTTGCATTTAAGGGAATATTAGAATTTCCTTCATTTCTAAAAAGGGACTTCCTTTTCAAACTCAAAGAAAGGTACACCCTTACACTATTCCATTTTGTGTTGTCCAAAATGGAACAAATTATAACACTAATAGAATAATAACTGTATGTGGCTTTGTCCTTGTTCTTACTCTTGCCAATGAAGACTTCCAAACATTCACGATGAAGGCAGTGGACACACTTGCAATGTGGCCCTTTATTTATGGCCTTTGACAAGAGCCAAAGACTAATGTCAAGATACAATTTGTCTTATCCAACACCCAACTATCATGATGAAGCCCTGAATATTTGGCTGGTATGAAATGACAAAACAATCTACACATGGCTTCAATATCTTCTTTATTTTTGGATTTTTGTTGAATATTGTTGTCTATAAATTATTGTTTTAACACTTTGATGCAATGAAGGAGGTAGGAGAAGCAATGAGGTGGATTCTTGTAGGTTGAGTGTGAGGTGTGTTTCATTGATTAGGTTTTTCCCATTAACAAAGTCTTCAAATATGATCAATCAAGTTGTTGCTGAAATCATCTTCATGTCAATTCTTGTGTGATTGCCAAGCTATTGGAAATCATTTGGGAGAAGAATAGTGGTAACTGTCATGTCCCGTTTTTGTAATAACTTGTGCTATGGACCAAAAGGCATATTTCTTATTTCCCATGTCTCCCTTGGTCCAATTTTGTACGTGTTCTTCTTTCCTGGTATGTCTATATAAGGTCCTATAAGTCACTAAGTTCCAAGGCATGCAAAGTCTTCTAAGTGTTTGTCAATCGTCAGAGTTTCAAAATTTCTCATCCCAACATGCTTTTCCATCTAGGTCCAACTTTTCCTTGTTTCCCACTAGACTTTCAAAGTTCCCCATCTTGCCATGCTTTTCCTCACAACTCCTTTTTTCCTTTATGCATGTCAAAAGTCTCGAAACTTATCCCTCTAGGCATAACTCAAGTCCATTCCTGTGTTCATTCCCTTCTATCAAGCTATCAAAGTTGACCATTATGTCATCCCTTTCCTCCAAACCCCACTCTTTCCCCTTGCCTTGTCGAAGTTTTGAACTTGTCCTTATCATCATGCCTCATGCCCGAACTCTAATCTTCGACCGTTAGTAAGATTCATGAAGTATCTCCAACTCGTGAACCTTGACAGTCCTACCTATTTTGCACTGTTCACCTCACCTACCTTCCCTCTTATCTTAGTGACAATAATGATCAAATCCAACACGACAACTTCTAGAAAGGATTTTTTCCTGCCAAAGAAACATTATTTAATCTTTTAAGATGTGGATCCACATGTACCTCCAATGATGCAAACAAAGAAGGCGACCTTAGCTGCCATTATTGCAGTGGTTAGAGTTCAAACTCCACAAGACCTCTTGCATTATTACCCAATGACATTTGTAGATCACAAAAACAATTCCCCCATGCCTCCTTAGTACATCCAAGCGCACATGGCATGATTTCAAGCATGATTTAAGGGAAAAACAATGCCTATTAGATATGGGCGTTCTCTGCTTAGGAATGCTTAGGAATAGATAAGCAACAAAATATTGGCATAAATAATAGCTTAAGACTTTACAGTAGAGGAATTTTAATAATATTTGCATAATATTTTATTAGGGACACTATAGCAGTATCAAAGCTACTGGTTTAAAATAATATCTACAAAGGGCTTTAAGTAATATTTGCATAAATATTTGTCAAGGACATTACAAAGCCAGACTAATATTGACTAGATCCTATAACTTCAATGCTTAGGAATGGATAAGAAAAGATTCAATGGAAGATGGCCTCATAGTTATTTTTATCCATCCATGGTGCCCATTGAGGGTGGATAATGGAGTTGTGCTTGTTGCTGACTATCAAGCTCTATTCATTTTGTTAATTAACTGCTAAGAAGCAAGCATTAATGGGTCTTCTAAATTTAAACCATGCCAAATGGTATCATATTTGTTGACTACTAGGGTGCATAGAATAGCCTACAATGACAAGGTCGATGCTAAGTGTAGCCGAAGATGTGAGAGCATGGGTACCCTTTGTTGAAAGAGAGTCGAATGTCCTTCAAATTTCAGATTTTTTATTGACTAGCTTCCTTCTTGTTTTGCCACCCTTATTGTTGTGTTTAACACGTTGCTTCTCAAGGATCATGTAGGTGGAAAGTAATGCATTATGTGTTCTTGTGTCTACCAACTACTTTGATACTCAGCAAAGTCTTGATGGGGTCGACTAGGAAGGCATGGTGATTGGGGTGTGGCATGAAAGCAGCCATAGGAGGGGTGGTGGGGCTAGCAATTGTTATAAGCTGAATATATGGGCAAAAAGGGGTATAGGTATTTGAAAGTTTAAGAATTTTGAAGAGCTTAGAGTGTGAGATGGTGATATGACATAAACTCTAAGTAAAAGGAAGAGAAAGTGGGGGCACAAGGGAAAGGAGTGGTAAATAGGACAAAACATCAAAGAAGTGTTAAGGATAGAATGGGTTACCAAGAGGGGTAAAGGAAATGAATGTCAAAGAATGAAAGAAAAACATTAGCTTGGCACCATAAAGATTCTACAAAGTGATGTGAGTTGTAGGGGAAGGCATGGAGGGATTTAAACCATGGGGGTTTTAAAATTCTACAAGGACATGTATCATGTGATTACAAGTAGTATTGGATTTGGTTAAGGGGGATGACAATTTATGTTTTGGCATGACTAGATAAAACAATATTAGGCATGACTCTAGCCTTGTCTTTGAATGGGTTCTAGGAGAGAATGTAACTTCTCATATTCAAACATGCATATTTCCAAATGCTTGAACACTTCATTAGCTAGAGGGTTTTCCACCACATTGCAATGCCAAGCTATGTGGAGAACCTTTACTTCCTAGAAACTTTGCATAAGAAGCATAATTTCTATATTAAATTTTCCAAAATTCAAGGGGTAGCTTTGAACTTCAAGTGTGGGCTCTTTCCTTTGTGTGTTTGACCATATTTAAGTCCAAAAGAGAGTCCCCTTCAATATGGAGGTTATGGTTCCCTATTCTTATAAACGCTTGCAATCTTACACACTATGCCATTGCCTTAGCATGGTTATTTGAGATCATGCCTATGAAATGCTCTAGGTGGCAAAAAACATTCCTTGAAAATTCTAGATAATTCCCCTTCTACCAGCATTAACTAGGTCCATTTTGTAAGATCCATCAAACTTGTTGGCGTAACAACTAACACCTCTGGAGTGCGAGTTGGTACGGACAGCTATGCACACTACGCAATGAGTGCTCTTCAAATTAGGAGGGGAAGCTCCCTCGTTGTGCTGACAAAAGTACCTGAAAAGGGAAAAGTAAACTAAACTATATCCTGTCTTTTTGTCTCAGCTGTAAGAGGCACAAGGTTTAAGGAAAACTCTATACATTGCAGCTAAGTATTTTTTGGTTTCGCAAGACTTAACTACAACACTCAAAACTAAGTAACTTACCTATCCAATCCCCTCAAGAATTCAGAGCATGAGGAAACAGAGCGGGAATGATTATCGGCGATAAGCGAGATGCGGACTCCTAGCGTGAAGGCAAGGTGGCACAACTATCGCTTTATGCGAATAGGCTTATTGGAAACAATATTATCACGATAAACTAAGTCTGATTCTCAACTTGAAGGCGAATTGGCACAACTATCGACTCAATCTGAATAGAGTTTATTATTCACACACATCACCACGATAACCAAACGATTCTCAACTTGAAGGCAAGGTGGCACAAACTGTCGGCTCAATCTAAAGCGAGAGTTTATTGAACTTACATAACATAAGGATAGCCAACTAGGATAATAAATTGCATAGAGAACATGCGCTGCAATCTACGATCAACTGGCCACTATATCTAACTAAAGCAAGAATTCGCCATGCTGGTACGCCGAAACCCCAAGTGGCATAACAATTCATCACAATAGTAAATACTCATGAGCAGTCTGAGAATGAGCAATATTGAGAAGGCAAGGTAGGCGGCATATATTTCTCTGGGTGCAAAAGTTATGTACAAATGAGCAAAAGCTCTTATTTATAGATATCAAAGGTGTAGGGAACCCTAAAATCACCTTGAGTCAACTTCTGGTCTTGCAATGCATGCAAGATTGTGCTAAACCCTAATAAAACAAACTATACGGTTAGCTGGAAAGCTACCATCGATTAGCAGGTAAAATAATCTAAATGGACAATGTGCAAAGCATGCCGTCCTTATTGAAAACAAGTTAGCGGAATGCCACCATCGGTTAGCAGTAAACCTCTGTTCTGGGTCGCCGGTTTAGCCCGAACGCCAAAAATCACGATGTGGGTTCAAGTTTGGAATTCGGTTACGGCTCACGGGGTTTCTCTGGGTTCTCCGTTTTCCACTTCGGGTTCTCTATGGGTCCTTCATAGAAGGACCCGCAGGCGAGGTGAAAGCGCCGGAGAACTCTAACTTCCGGAGAACAGAAAGGACGGGAGGACCCACGCCATCCAGCCTTAAAAAAGGCAAAATATCAACTTAAAAACAAAAAACATAACCCTAAAAAGTGCCCAAATTGCCTTATATTGACTTGGCCGACCAAATGAGGCTCATTTTGCAAACTCAAAAGAGCAAAAACACCATTTTTTTGCCTCCAAGCTAAAATAGTTGATTTTTGCAAGTTTTCTCTTTTTTTTCGAAGGTGAGATCGTAAGAGCTACGAAGGAGTTCAATTGATAGAAACAAGAGAGGAATAGGTGCACTAAGAAGATAGTGGTTCAAATGAAATTGAACCAATTGAGGATGACAAATTTGAAGAATAGTAATACTGAATTAAATATTGTCTTGATTGTAATTTGAATTTTCAATGTGTAATGACATTTTAAGACTTGAGTATTTACTATTTAGTAATTTACTATTTACATTTTTGCAAATTATGAATATGATTACAGATTATATGAGGTATTACCGTATGGCGTATTTCATTGTTTCAATATTCTATGGCATTATGGCATTATGATCATATGATTATAATTTTTGAGCATGCTTATGGAGTCCTATAGCATTATCAGTATGTTTATAAATTTATAATATATATATATATATATGAATGCAGTAGTACCCTAAACGTACGGGAAAAAAAAATTGCGAACAGTGAACTTAGAACAAACCAAGTATCGAACTGTGCAGAGCAGAAGCAACAGGCAGTAAACCCTAAATACAACTCCAAGTGAATAAAGCTAATCCCATAATAGATATGCATGAGATGAGACAGTGAGTTAACTTGAAAAGATAACACCAAATTTAACTCCTGTGTATAACGTCTATCCTGAGAGGTGGGAACTGACGTCTATTGATCGTGATCTCGAGCAAGTAACCCCTCCATGAGGTTGTTGACTGAATCAACATCTAAAGGTCGTCACAATTCACTACTTGTCAGCAACTTGAGCAATCTTGACAATTTTTGCACACTAGCATTTCACTGACCGGTAACTTTGGCGGCTCCATAACTGAAGTGATGGCCACTATTTCTTCTACAGCTTTATGCTTCTGACGCTTTTGCATGACGAAACTGCGAAGTTTGACCGTGAACACTCTGGTTGTGAGAAATGCAAATGAACTTGCTGCACATGCAAAATTCCAACGGTTTCAACCCTCTAAACCAGCCTTGGAAGACAATTAGCTTTATGAGGCATGCAACCATATGGATTTGAGTGACTATGCCTGTCAACCCTCTGCATGCACTTGATACAAATCGGTCTCAGCTTTTCTGATGAAGTCATGAATTAAGACCGATTTGGTCTTGAATTCAGTTTGCATGAACTGCACTCTAAAAAACTCGCCTGTTGACTATGAACACAGCTATATTCTGACAACTTTTCTGGAAAGCTAAAAATAGCCTATTGGAGAGCAATTTTCACGAAAAATTTTGAGATATGGGTTTTGTCCAGAAAAAGATTCTAAGACAACATAGAACGTCAAAAATGCAAAAATTTGACTTCTACTCGACCATGCAAGGAATTTTCAGTTGAGAAAATTAGAGCTTCGAGAACTATGCTCTGGAGCAAATTTTCCTAAAAAATTCTGGCACATGGATTTTCTCGAGGAAGCTATTCTGAATCAACCTAGATGATTTGTTTTGTCAAAACCTGCCAATTCTTCAAACATGTGAATGAATTTAAGACGAGAAAATGGAAGAAATTAAGAAGAAGAAAGACGTTTTTTGATGTTTTCCTCTGCCAAAATCGCCACTTTGCCTTGAAATTCGCTGATAATTCTGACTTGTATCTGCAAAGAAAGTGTTTTGATGTCTTCACCAATGATTGTTGATGATAAATTCGCCCAACTCTGAAGGAAATTCGCCTTTACTCTAAAGAATTACGAATTTCCTCAAGCTGTGTGAATGAAATATGACGCATGCTTGAATTAATAGAATAAATTCGCACCTCAAAGGTGACTGCAAGACTAAAACCCTCGACTAAAATAGAAGGCTTCTGATTGGGCCCCCTTCAATTGAATTGTGACTGACTCGGAGTTCCAGATTTTAAAATAATAATCAAAATATTCATCATGTGTTTTTGAAATCCCAGTACAAAGAGGCATCAATTTGAGAAAATCGCCATTTAATGCTTAAGCATGTGAAACAAATATTAAATATTATTTTATTCAGTTGACAAACCACATAAAGCACTTGGATGGATTCGACAACCTTTACTGATTTCAAAAAGTCCTCATTTGACCTCATAGGCGTCCATTTGCTCAAGATATGACGTTTTTTATTAACTTCCTACTTTGTAGCTAACTGCAAAGTTACAGTTGACCATATTCAGCACTGATTTCTGGCTAACCGAGTGAGGCTGAGACTGAGCAGGTGTATTCATTGTGAAGCCTGCAGAGCAAGGAAGAAATGTTTGTTGGGAGCTGCAACTGCAAAATCCAATGTTTCACACCTCAAAAAATTAGGTGCCTTTGATTAAATTGATGCATGTAACCAGACTTGGCCATTTTCTCCGTTTTGCCATTTCATGCTTCGTTCTACCATAGATGATGGACGGTGAATTGTGCAGATTGAAGGATAAATTCATTGCGTGACTGGAAGAATTCCGCATCCAACAACTGTATATAAGACATCTGAAAGTTGTGATGGTGACCTGAAAAACAAAGGTGCACCTAGGGTTCAGGCACACCGGGACTGTTTTGACAAAAGTTGAACTTTCATCCAAGTACCCTATTTTGTCCTCCGACACCGAGAGTTGGTATGCTCTGATTCGTGCACCGACAGTCTCTCTGCATAGCTAGGAGCATTGAGAAGAGATGTCTCTGGAGGTGACAAAGCGAGAAAATTGCTTCTAAGACCTCAAAAATACAGGTGCGTTTTTTGAAGAAACTGACCGTGTCCATACTTAGTCATTTTTCTGGTTGCCTAATTTCTGCAGTGACTTCTATTGTTCCTTCATTCACGGGCTACTAGCAAATCGTGCGGATTGATGGCTGGATCTGATGAATAGCTAGGAGGACTGCGCACAAATTCCGTGAAGATTGCAACTACAAATAACCCTGTTTTAAAGGCCAAAAGGTTGGGTGCCCGTGGCACAAAGGTGCACTGGGAAATGTGTCAACATTTTCAACTCTCTGATTTACGTGTCTGATGGAACCTCCGCTGTGGTCAATCAGCTTGTTAGATCGTCACGCACGTTAGTGCGTTGCACGAGCAAACTAGATTGGAAAAGATCTTCAGGTGACAGCGTTAGCAGATTCATCCATTAGGCAGCTTAAAACCATGGGCGCCCCTGAGCTATAGGCACACCGGAAACGCATTTTTGACAGCTTTTTTGATGTGTATTCTCTTCGTACTTTCAACTTCTGACTGCGTTTGTCGGAGTTCTGCAAGTCGGATGACTTCGCATGTTAGCTCGTTGCGAAGTTGGGCTAATTTTGAAGAGGTTGAATCTATCTGTGAGCGAAAACAAGTGCATTTGATAGCTAGAAAAACTGGGCGCCCCTAGGCTAGAGGCACACCAAAATGGTTTTCAACTTGAAAATTATGTTTGTTTTGCGCTCCTCGAACACTGATCTAGCCACTGGAATGACCTTATAGGATTGAAATTCGGTCGTGAAGTACTTCTCCATCATGAAATGTCCCATTCTACATCCCAGGTTCAGATTTTGTCCTCCAGGTACTGACCAATTGTTGCTGACGACTGACATGATACTGACAAAGTCCATACTTGAATTGCCCAAAAACTGTAATTTGATATCATTTTAGCAAAGTTTAGACTCTTTTAAGCAAAATGCCTTAATGAAGCAGAAAATTTGGTTTGGGTACAACAAAACTTTAGTTAAAGAGCTCGAAAGGTTGTCTAAGACCTTTTGGGCTAATAGTGCCACTTGTAATGGAAACTTATTTTCCAATATTTTTTAAAATCCTAATTCTTAGTTTTCCTTAGACTAGCCAAGTTATTTTAGTTGCATTGCTTTGTGTGTTGGTTGGAAATTTTGTATTCTTGTGAAAGTATACAAAATTGTGATTTCAACCACAGCACGTGAAATTAAACTCTCCTAATTTAGGGAAGGCTCCCCTTTTAACTAAATAAAACTGATATGGGTAGGACAGCAATCGTTCCTCTTATTTCAGGAAAGATTACGTTCTTCTCTCTTCACAGAAAAGAAACAGTATATGTGGATGAAACTTATTACAGCAGCTATGCAGTGAATTTAAGAAAGAGGAAATAAAGTTTCCTGAAAGCGCAAAGACTTCCGTTACTTCCTCCGGGACGGGAAAACAACCAATAAGCACAAAGTCTTGAGGAATGAGATCCTATCTACCCTTTTCAGAATAATTACTTAATGAGAACATACAACATAAAACAGCACAAAGTCTGTAACTACGATGTATCTTTTGATTACTCTAAATGAGAACTACTACGAGCACAAAGACTTATAATTCTTCTCAATTTCTAATACTAACTATGAATTCAATCATCACATTTACAGCACAAAGACTGCAGATATTTAAATCGAATCTCTCTTCAGCAATATTCTACAATTCTCAAGTAGTCACAAAATGATGATCCAAAATGACATAAGAACATGAAGGATGCAAAATAAAAATTCAGCTCAAAGTCTGAAATTCCAGCTTCTTGATATTACTTGAAAATTCACAATTATCAACTATAAAGCTCAAAGACTTTATGAGTATAAATTTCAGCAGAGTTTTCTTGCTTGCTAAAAAGATATATCATTACAATAGACCCCTCAAGTATTTATAGGAGGAAGGTCTGGAGAAAAAGGTGGAAGGATCTCAACAAACTTGAGAAAATCTCTCAACCGATAACTAATTGCGATTGACTTATTCAAAATTACAATCCAAATTGTGATTTGTTTTGTAAGATTTTACATGTAATTACATTTTTTCAAAATTGCAAGGAAAGAACACTTGCAATTGCAAAACATTGTTTTTACATATATTTTGTCGAAAGTAAAATACATAATTGAAATTATTTTAAGTGTCCAAGACACAACTCTAACTACATCATCCTTCATCTGCGATGATCTTCATGCTGCTTCAGGATTTTAGAACTTGAAGTATTCAGGATTGGTGAAGAGATCTCGAACTTGGAACGAGAATTTGCATTCTTAATGATCTTTGTATCCTTGGCGAACTTCAACCTTATCACAGGCTTGGAGTAGTGCCATTTCTTTAGGAAGTTCTTCTCTTCGTTGCGTCCTTTTTCCATGCTTGATTCACTTTGTCCCTAGATGGTTTCATGAGGATTATTGACCTTCGAGCTGCTCCATGAATTATTGTTGTATCTCTTCTTCTTTTGTTCACTGATGAAGAACCCATAACACCTTATTCAAGATGAAATTGTTATAAAACAATGCCCATGCCTTGATTTATTGGTTTGATAGATCATATGTGTAAACAAGACTGACGCAGGAAGGGATAATTTGATGCAAAAATGGGCTCACAAGTGAATTTCGGGTTTTTTGATGCTGACAGCAAGTAAGGTATAATCGGGATTTTGGGAAGCCATTGCAAGTTTAAGTGCAAAGTGGGAAAAATAGGAAACCATTGCAAGTTTATTTCCTTGTGCTAACTTGTAGTTGCATTTTAGACAAAAATGCCCTACTTGCAATTGATTGGAAAAATCCCGATTTGCTTTCTAGGGCATTTTTATTCTTTTCTTCTTTTCTAGAAAATGGTAATGAGATGGAATGAAATGTGAATGGAATGAACGAAAGGAGAATGAAAATGTATGACGGATGAAATGAAGGGCAGAAATGGAGGAAAAACATCCTTTTTATTAAAATGAAGAAAATGCATTTCCAATAATGAAAAAAAAACGTTTTAATACAAGACGTTTTCAATGGATATGGCGAATGGAGGACGTGTTTATCATGAAATGAATGACATTTCAAATAGAATGAGAGGCATATGAATGAAAAGCGAATGGGAAGGCGAATGAAAGAAAGAGAAAAACGTTTTTATGAATGAAGGGCGTATGAAGTGGAAAAACGCGTTTTCAGCCATATATTTTTAATATGCAATCTCAATCTCCATAGAAAGGCAACCCAAGAACAAAAGATTTAAAGCAACAAAAACAGAAAAATAAAAAGCGCCTTGAACAAACTTAAATCTGCAAAAACGTGGCAATGGTAGAGCAAAAATGGGGAATTTAATAAAGTTGCAGACCTTGCCAAGTGTTCTTCATGCCAAAATCTCTTCAATCGGGGTACATATGAGCAAGATCAAGCTACAAAATTCACAAAAACACTTGCAAAACTCATTTCAAGTTTTTTGATGCTCATTGCAAGTGAAAAATAACTTGTAAAACTTCAAAAATGCCTTTTACTTGCATTTCGGGTTTTTAGAGACTCATTGCAATTTTACATTTTGTCAAATAGAAGAAATCGGACCTTTTAGCTCATTTGACAATTTCATTTTAATAAAAATAGGTATTTTTAGACAACTTAAGCAAAATCGAACTTTTGAAAGTTTTAGCAATTTTGCTTTTTGCAATTTCGGAATTTTTTGGACATTTAGCAATTTGAATTTTTCAAAAGGCTTTACACTTAATTTGCTTTTGCAATTCGGGATTTTGGACATTTGCTTAATTTACCGAGATTTTCAAAACTTTAACAATTTTAGCTCTTAAGCAAAATTTCTAATGTGTTGAGTTGCCCACAAAAGAGCGAATTTGGTCAAAAGACACTAAAATGACTTCGAGAATTTCATGAAAGCGGACAGTGGTGAAAAATGTTAATAAGGATATAGACCCAAAACTGAAGTACAACCTTTGCACCTGTTGCAGCGTGCAGCCAGAAGAGAAAATCTTGAAATTCTATCAAAATTTTGATGAGTTGTAATTTTAACAAGAATCAAAAATGAGGGCAACACTTTGTATGCTTTCACACCCCTTTGTTGTTTCTTTTCCTACATGTGCCTTCAAGCAAATACCAAGTTGAGAGTATGTAGTATGGTGAGAATAGCTATACCCATATCAAGCTCTATCCACTTAACAATGATTTGAAAAGATTATGGGAGTTAGGCGATCTTCAATTGAATTTTGTTGCAAGGAGACTCAAGATTTTGTGGCGCATATTCACATTGGATAGACATATCTATAATAGACACATCTTATAGACACTGTGGACAGATATTGGTTCATACTGTCCCTCTTTTCTGAACGTTATCAGTAGTGATAATTTGTTTGTATGAAACTAGCCAAAGGAACAACTTTCTATTTGGCCAGAATTTTAGATCAAATTTATGTTGGTGATTCTATGTAAGCTTAGATAAGTCAATGGCTGTGATTTTTAGTGAAGTTTGATAATAAAAATTTACTGTCTAAGATGGGTACATATCTATGTATCAAACTAAGGCTTTCCTTTACATTTAAGTTGAAGTCACCTAATTGTGTGGTTAAGTGGATTTAAAGCAAGGTTCCATGGAGTTTTTTGGTAAGGGAATGAAGGAATGAGTTTTAGGGATGAGGAAACCAAGGGCCTAAGTTTGGGGACAAAGGGGAGATGAAGGGGGGTGGAGGGGTGCACAAATACATATAGTACTTGAAAAAATAGTTATAACAATATGCATAAGGAATAATAATAAGAACTTAGAATTACAACTGAAACTTTGCCATAACAAGTAAACTGAAACTATTATAGTAAACACATTGTAATGATTGCATTGAACATTTGAAGTGAACCATTAACAATGAAAATGTAGAATTCAAATTTTATATTATATTCAAAATTTCATAAATGATGATTATAATGTTCAAAATGTCAAAATGGCTTGAAATGATGCCTCTAAGCATCCCGAAAAGCACTCATCGCTAAAACTATTGGATTTTGCATGCTCAAGGTCCTCCAAACCAATACCAACCAGCCCTATTTGTGTAGCATCATCATCAACCTATGTTGGCTCTGTTAGTTCTACATCCCATCAAAATGTTGGGACTCTCCTTGTACATAAGTGTGTTGCGGTCAATGAGACTCAAGGCACTATGTACAACCACAAGCTTCTCCACCCTCCTTAAGGTAAGCCCATTCCTCTTAATGGAGTGGATGAAGCTATAAGTAGACTAGTTCCTCTCAATAGTAGAACTAGAAACCAGAGAGAGAAAACGAATAGCTAGAGAGGTAGGCCAAAGAAATAGGCCCATGCATATAGTCCACCACAAAATTGGGTCCTCTTATGCCATAGTCTCCCTATTTATCTTGGCCTCCTCAAAATATCCCCTAAAAGTAGCAAATTTTTTCCACTCAATACAAATGATGTTGACCCTTCATGAACCCTACCTTCACCTTAGCATCCTAAATAGGTGTAATTTTGCAAGTCTTTTGCATGTACCATTTTGGGTTCAATGCATAGACAACCATGTGTAAGGGAGTGTTGAGTTCCTCCCATCTCTGATGAATGATTGGCTGAATATGTTCATTGTAAAATTTCAATGTGGGGTCTTTCTATAACACAACAGCCTTCATTTCATCAAGCATAGTATCAATGCACTCATACACCTCTCCAAGGTTGGGTGTATTGGCATCCCCATATCTATTCATTCTATAGACTGGAGTAATGATGGAGACTACATATATTTTGCATCAATCCACAAAACATTACTCTTCACCACATCCTTCACCCTCTTCTCCTGTTTTGTCTTGGACTTAGGCTATTGATTCCATTTAGTTGCAATAACCATTTTTTGCAATGCTTCTTGCAACTCAAGCATCTTCTCTAAGAGAATGAAATATTATGCACATATAGTCTCTACAAGTTCCAAGAATTCCTTCTTGGAGAAGGTCCTGAAGAGTGCATGTGAACTGTGGTGGTTGCAAATAAACATCTACATGTCTCTAACAACTATTTTGATCCAACAAACTTTTCCCATGTCCTTGGGTTGATTATTCATGCCATGCACACAATAAAGAGTCCACCAAATATGTCTATAGGCTGCATTAATCAACCTCCCTACAGCTTTGCATATATCAGTTGCATCTATCACTACTTGCAAGACATGTTGTGGCCCAACCTACTCTATAGCATCTTTAAGGATCTAAAACTAAAAATCAATATCCTTGTGATGCCCTAAACAATCAAAATCCCTAAGGAAATAATGGCTCTTTGTCATGTAGCCATGACATTAATTAATGAATGATGCATAATGTCCACCACCCATCCATGACCATGCTCCATCCACTTCTGACCCAAGATTCCTTCATTTCTCCATTAAAATATTAATCCCAAAACACTTCTTATCCAAGATTGTTGTCCTAAATTTAGTCTCCCCTAGTGACCCATATAATGGCCCCACCCTTGTTATCTTTGTCACAACCTCCTTATAATAAGGAGAGCAAGCCACATGGGATGGAATGCTATTGGCAAAGAAGAATTTGCCAATGACATCATCTACCTCATCCTTCAATTGCACATTGAATAAATCTGCAAGCAAGTTTGGAGCATCACTAGTCACCCTATGTTTCCCCTTAGACTCCATTGCCCCTAAACTAGAAGAAACAGGAATATGTGCCATGGCCTTTGCAAAGTAGTATAACTTTGAAGATGCCTTCCCCTTAGTGACAAAGAAGCAAATGTAGGTGCAATTTTCTCACTACAACTCTATAATTTCCTTATCTCAGCCCTATATTTCAAGTTATGTGCCAACTTGACACAAACTTCTACACCTTTGCCTCAAATATGAAGGAGCTGGGCATTAACTCTAGTAATGCTACCTTGAAATCCAAGTTTACAAAAGTGGCCCCTCCACAACCTAGTGCCACCAGTGTCCCAAGCTTTGCTTGTAACTTAATTGCAAATTGTTTTAAAGGGGACTTAGGATCAAATGGACCTTTAGTATATTTTTGCAGCATTTTGGAAGAGCAGCTAACATTTGCACTCCCAAGGAAACTTGTGGCTTCACTCATCTTTGCTTTTGTACTTTCATCAAGTGCATAATCAGATTAAGTTTCAACTTCTACTTGAACCTCTTCAGGCTCAACCCCATTCTCACTAATGTTGTGGGAACCCATACTCATAAATACACTACAAGAATTGATATAAAATTTATAAGTTTATAATTTAAAAACTAAAATTCAAATCATGCATAATGCAAGGGATTAAGACACAAGGATTTTCTTTTTCTTTTTCTTACTTCAAGTCGCACGAAGCACAAAGGCAAATGATACACAAATAGGAACTATTGTTCTTAACATTTGTCCAACAAAGATTTCACTTTCATTTTCCTTAATTTAAGTAGCATGAAGCACAAAAGCAGAGGGTACACAAAGTTAAAGTCCTAATTTGACAAAAATTTGAACACCTAAATAATAAAATATTACTATTATAGACTTAAAAAATTTAAAATTTGATGATTATTCATTTGTAAAACTAAATAATGAGTTTAAATTTAAATTTGCAACAATGTAAATTGTAATCCCCTAAACTAAGTACCAAATTTGTATACTAAAATTTGTACTTACTAATCAGTTACTAATTTGAACAATGAAAAAAAAATTAAAAACAATCATGAAGGAAGCCTACATTGAGGCTTGAATACTGATTTGAATCATTTGATTCAATGGTGGATCAATGTCACTATTCCTCAATCCTAATGCCTTCATTTGCAACCTTTCTCACTCTTAGAGCTTGCTATTGCAACTTTCAACTTTATTATTGAAACGTTGAAGTGAGCTAGAATGAGGCTTGGATCCCTATTTGTAAGTTTTTTGTGAGAGTTTAGGGTTTGGGTGCAGCCCATAGGCCATTAAGATTAAGGCTTGTGGCACACATTTCAAAAAAACATTTTGATTTTTTTAAATGAACTTTTGTAGTTATTTGTCATGGGGGACACCTAGAAGTCTTTAGGATGTTCAAGAAACCCTTGGTAGTCACTGGACGTCTCCAGGATGTCCTAAAGTCTTCTAGAAGCCCCTATAGAAAGGGAGACATCCTAGAAATGTCCCCTCCTAAGCGAGACATCCTAGAAACATCCCCAAGTCTTGAGTCGCTGTGGTGGGACCATGGGGGGACATTCCCTCCAAGTCCCCACATCCCAAGGACATCCCTACACCAAAAGCATGGAATTTTAGAGAGGGGATGCATCCTTGTCGAACTCTAAATTAAATTTTCTTTTATGCAAATGAGAACTTGTTTAAGTTTTTGCTGCCCCCTGAAGCAGCAAGAATAGAAATAATCAACACAATATTCATGCTCTTTGAAGACTTTGGATGAAGCAAGAGGTTCTTTCTCTCTTCCTTTTTCACCAATTTAAAGATGTATTTTTGTAAGGCTACCTAAATGGAACTAAGGGTGGAGGCAAAAGAGGGAGGAGGGGCATAACAACCACATAAGGCTAATATAGAGAGTTAAGA